>JAPVRG010231177.1:0-11885 GCA_029783565.1 Rhagoletis cerasi | reverse complement strand
AGTTATTGTTGTAATAAAAGCGTGTTTTTAGTTTTTAACTATAATTTTTTTATACAAAGTTTAAGAAAAAAAAATAAACCTGAAAAAGACTTGTTTTGTCGCCGCATGTACTTATCTTCCAAAGTTTTCAACGCAGGCAAATGCAAATAAGGATAAAAATTTGAAATCTAATTAATAAAATGAAAATTAAATATTTACAGAATTAACAATAAAATACTTTTTTTGCAAAACCTATAAAGGACATTTTTATTAAAAAAAAACAGTTATTCGTCGCCACCCTGTATAATTAGATTTACATAATACAAGTTCACCACTATCCTACGGCACGCGCAACGCGTACAACATATGATGCGAGGCGAGAGAAAAAAATTAATAACTAGCGACTCCGTGGAAGTTTCCGTGTTTTTTTTTTTTAAATAATGTATTATAGAATAACGATTAATATTCAATGTCAATGATAAAAAAACCTCATCAAGAAGTAATAAAAATTTCCATTTGTTTATAAAAATTTTTTTAAAAAATTAAATATTTTATACAAAAAATGGTTTTTTGAAAAATTTTAATAGTCAGGCTAAAGCGTGTCTAATTAACTATTATCATGAAAAAAATCAGCAAGATACATGCTTTGAATCAGTAGATATTAAATAATTAATAAATTCATTAAAAAAAAAGTTAATTACAATAACTTTTTTTTATGGTTGATAACCGAATAAAGTGATTTTCGCGAAAAAATCTTGACCATCCAATTTTGGGTGGCCCACTTGAGAGATTTTCACTCATATGTATATTAAAATTTGAATTTTAGTAAAACAAAAACTATAAAAATCAAAAGTAAAAGAGTCAACACTGAAATATGTCAAAATGAAAATAAGGAAGCACGAATTTCAGTGTGAAGCAAAACTCTCTGGGAAGACAATACCTATAATAATTGTACCATGGTTTGCATCTGGGTTTTAGAAATAGTTTCTGCTAAAACCAGTAGTTTATAACGCCGCCTTCAATTTGGTATACATTGAAAATTATGTCAAAAAGCTGCAACGAGCTTTAGTATTTATTTTAACTAAAAACATCCCCCAATGTTTCTGATAACATTTTTTAAGTCAAACCGTTAACGTTGCCCTTCATAGCTCAAATCTTTCTTATCTCGTCTTAACCCTGCTTTGATAACATATGTCTGCGAGACCTATGTTTGTATTTCTATATAAAATGCATTTAAATATTGGACAAGTATTTAAAGACTCCATATCTCATAAAATTGCTATTACCATGCAATTAAAGTAAGCAAGCAATGATGAGTCCCACAGACGTATAGACATGTTCCAGCAACTTTCAGTAGAGATATCAAAGCAGAGTTAAGCAGTACCTCAATGCGTACTTTACAGCATAGTGGCCCCCTAATTTTGACTAAACTGGATTCGTTTCCATTACGTGAGGAAGACTCTCATGGCTTGTGCGCAAATCGGAAAGCAGCTTTTACCCTATTGTAATTATATTTTGTACCTAAGTATTCAGATACAATTGTGATGTTGAATTGTCACTTCGTTTACGCCATTAATTAGTAACGTTTTGTATGTGCATACGCGCATAAATATGTAGTAATATCGAGTGCAACCTTATTACTTACATACATATGTACTGCAAATGCATTCATAAGAGCATAAATTACATATTTATAAATGCGCATTTAGTTCTGCTACTTTGAGACTATTATTGCTTATAACTCTCTTGCCGCAAGTAAAGTTGCGTGATCCCAACAATCAGCCAAACAAGTCACATCATGCAAGTGTGTCCTATTTTAATTAGTTTGTTTTCACTATTCTCTTTTATGTCATGGCGATTTTTGAAACAAAATATTCGCACTGTTTTATCAGGTTGTCAATTAAATGATTTAATGTGCAACAAATTGTTGCATGACTTCTGCCATTATTCATTAAAGCTTAAACTGAATCTAATTTGAGATTTTAATTTTATAAAAATAGAGCCTTTGCCATAAAGTATATGTTCTGTTCTGCTCGTGCGCATGCAATTCATTGTTGTGTTACATAAATATGCACTCACATGCATGCATATATTCATATGCATGGGTTGAATTAAGTGGTGTCAATGTGGGCGGGCTTAGGCATTCGATTAAATTATTATATATAAATAGGGTATGACTAAAGACACATACACACAACATCTACATACTATACATCTGTATATAATGAGAACTATATAACGACTTGATCGGTTACCTTCTACGTTGGATGCCCATCACCACCAAGGTGTTCATTGCTTCTTCGGTATTGTACTTGACCAATTATTTTCAAAAATTAATATTCTCTGCAGAGAGGAAAACTAAACACGCATTCGCTAATCAACACAAAATTCAAAAAAGCGGTTTTTCTTTATATTTGTAAAAAATACCTGGGATAGTGTGTTTGAGCTGGTTTAGTGATAATTGCCAGTTAGTTGTGCGCGTATGGTTGCCGATCGAGCAGGTCACGGGTGACTAAAGCTTTTGGAAACGCAATCAAAACACAAAAAGTGTATCGTTTTTACTGCGATGCTTAATTTTGTGTCCGTGTAAGGGATGGTTGTGTAAATGTTCGCTAGTATTGGACAATGACTGTGGACGTTGGTTTTTAAGTGTACAGTGTATTTGTTGCACTTATCAATATCTAACAAGCCAATTTGATCAATTTCTAGGTACTCTAATAAAATGAACCAGTTTTCGAAAATACAAAGGAGAGTGTCAATGTAAAAATTTTTCTCAATGGAGCAAAATCGATGTGCAAAAATCTATCAATTTTAAAAATAATTTCACAATTTAAACAAACTAAAAATCACAGTTTGTATCCGAGACAATTTGAAAAACAAAATCTGAAACATTCCAGTGTATGTAAATATGACTTGCAAAATATACTAAGTACAAAATAATATTAAACGGGGTTTTTAAAAAATCAAAAATTGGTATTCGCTTTCAAACGATTTTCGGTACTTACCTAGCCAATCTGGAAGAAGCGAGCCCGCAAGAGATTCTGAGTATCTCTTACCTGGAAAAAATGGAGAAGAAAACTTTTAAAATTGCCTATCGCAATTAATTTTAAAATAATGCACATATGTATAGTATAGAGTTTAACAATAGTTTAGCAATAAGTATTTTGATGCCAATCGAGCACTCAATAGGATTTTATATACATAAGCACTCGATTAAGTAAATATGAATTATAAAATTTGAAATAAATAAAATATAGAGTACATCAGTGTTTCAGGTGTCTTAGTTATAGTAGATAATAGACCCAATTTATTCATATGTATGTATACAATAATTTAAAATTTTTATTCTAATCCGCAAATCCATGCAAGTTAATTTATTATTCAAAGGAAGACATGGTAAAGAAAAAGCAAATTTCAACCCACAAAAACATAAAAAGAAAAAGCCTTTTAAATTGAGAATAATAACTTTTAAAATAAAATATATTCAAAAATAATGGAGGTTGTAAAATCACGGGTTGAGACAATCACAAAAAACCAAAAAAGAAAAATCACGGATCATTTGCTAGGTAGTCTACATTTGTAGAATATTCACCGAAAATTTTGAATAAATAAAAAAATTCCACCACAACAGTGTCCAAGGTTTTCAGTAGCTTTCTGAAAATAAATTCTAAGCAGTTTTAGTTATTAAGAGCAAAAACAACTAATTTACGAGGCCTCCCAGGCCCGCCCATCCCCTGGCCGATAGTCTACAAATGTAGACACAATATACTTAACGCCGTACGAAAAAAACCAAAATATTTCAAAATACACGAAAAAATTGCTATAGTCAAACAACTAGGGGTCAAATATAGAAAAACTGCGTTGGTATAATTTCAGTAAGTGGTGTTCGATGAATCAAAGTTAGATTTTTTATACCCGAGCGCACTGTGTGCACAAGGGTATTATAACTTTGTTCACATAACGGTTGTTTGTAACAGCCTAAAGGAATCGAGAACGATATAGACATATATATACCAAAATGCTCAGAATGAAAAGAGAAATCGATTAAGCCACGTCTGTCTGTCCGTCCGTCCGTCCGCACGATAACTCGAGTAAAAATTGAGATATCTCAACGAAACTTGGTACGCTTACTTTTATTGGGATAAGGACGGATGGTATTGAAAATGGGCGAAATCGGACGATAACCACGCCCACCTCCCATATAACGGTAATTTTCGGAAATACAAAAACTGCGATATTTTAGTAACTACTGAAGGTTTTTGACTCAAACTTGATATCTACAATGATATATTAACGAGTAATAAGAATATTTTACATTTTGGAAAAAGGGGCGTAGCCACGCCCACTTATGGATTTATATGTATATCTCGGTAACCGTTGCACCGATTTTAACCAAACTTGGCACAAGCATTAATCTTGGACCAGCCTAGAAAACGGTCGAAAATTTTTGAAATCGGACAATAACCACGCCCACCTCCCATATAACGGTAATTTTCAGAAATACAAAAACTGCGATATTTTAGTAACTACTGAAGCGTATTGACTCAAAATTGATATATACAATGATATATTAACGAGTAATAAGAATATTATAAATTTTGGAAAAAGGAGCGTTGCCACGCCCACTTATGGGTTTACATTTATATCTCGGTAACCGCTTTACCAATTTCTACCAAACTTGACACAAGGGTTGATGTTGGTCCAGCATAGAAAGCTTCTGAAAATTTTTGAAATCGGACGATAACAACGCCCACCCTCCATATAACAGTAATTTGCAGAAATACAAAAACTGCGATAAATCGGTAAGTACTGAAGATAATTTACTCAGAATTTATGTTTGCAATAATTCCTTAGCAATAAGTACGAGTATAACAAATTTTTTTGAAAATGGGCGTGTCACCGCCCACTTATGATTACATATGGTTCGAATCCGGCTAAAAGTACGCCCACTTTTCATATAACGGTAAATTTCAGAAATATGAAAACTTCGATATTTCGAAATTTAGAAACGGTAGTTTACTCAAAGTTGGTACTCACAACAATCTCGTAACAAGAAGTAAGATTTTTATGGACTTAGGGAAATGGGGCGTGGCACGGTCCACTCATGACTACTTAAGTTTATATCGGTAACCGTTTTACCGATTTCTACGAAGCACAGCTAAATTATCGATAATGTTTGAAAAAGGGTAAAAAACCACCCCTGTGAAAAAAACGATGCTTCATACGTGCGCCGGGTATTTAATGTTCGGTTTTACCCGAACTTGGACTTCTTTACTTGTTTCTTCTTAAATTTGTGTTTAACAGTAAATTTTTTTAAATGAATATGTAAAAATTTACAAACAAGTGTAACAGTTAGCGTCAAATGATTATCTATACAGATTCGAGCTTTGCTACAAATGTAGACTTCTGGCTACGCGTTTTCAATCCCGAGCATATGAGGGTTAAATCAAAGGGATTTTGTGCTTTTTAAGTAAAACATAAACTGAGTAGTGAACACACGCCTCATCTTTGCAACGCCTCGTTTGGCGGCCATAAAACGCATCTGATACACCAAACTTCGCGTGGCTGACTAAATTACCTGCACTCATTTCACCTAAGTGCATATAATATCACATATACATATACATATATTATAGTAAGTATTTAGGTATATATGTATGTATGTACAAGTTCATGCTGATAATGTATATATACATATATCTATGTATGTTTGTCCACATTTATATGTACATTTTGCAAAGAAGCGGCTGGCGAGGGTGATGACAAAATGGATGGGTAAGCGCGCCATATCGTCAGTCTGCAGCATTAAATCAACAAAATTAGTGGCGGGATGTATTTTTGCACCGCAAGCTCCAATACGGTTTGCCACACACGCGCTGCGCGGTGTTTCATAAGTAGAAACAGACATGGGGCTCCAAAATGCTAATCTAATAACTTTAGTTTCAACAGCCGCATGCGCCTTACAGGTGATACGCGCACATAACCATTTATAAGCGCACATAATTTATGTCCGTCACACTGTACTTTGCACAGAAGCTTACTCATGCCGTTTTACTTGCAAGCTTTAAGCGTCAGGTATGCGTATTAGAAGTAAATGCAAGTACAACTACGAGTACATATGTTCATGCGCGCACGCGTGTTCGCACGTGAGTGGCCACCATCTCGACGTCTTACACAGCCAAAGTAACTGCAGCAACATCATAGCTGAGAGTGGCTGGCTGTGTCTTGCGGCTTAAATTCTAAATAATTTCTTTCTGAGCTAAAACAACCATTCTGTTTTTCTCCTACGTCGGACTCCTTATTTGTTTGTAACGATTTAACATGCGAAATTTGCATAAATTGCAAGTAAACGCAAGTTGGCGCTAACATGTCTCTGGATTCGAAAGCGTTTAGGAAGGCAAATGGTAAAGGAATTTGGGGTTGTAGGCACATTTAATTTTAAAATTGATGAAGTTTTAGTTGGGATATGCTTTCGTTTTGATGAACGCTTAGTCACTTATGTTTTATGTCTTGTTATCATTTCAACATGACCCCGTCTGAAGACCTTCGAGCCTGGGACATTCTGGAAGCTAATAAATAATAGTAAGAAAGTCTGAACCCTCAGCTACTGCCATAACATGTAAATGTATTTTTAATTTTAATCGCAGTTCCCAAACGAATTTCATTTCAAATTTGTTTAAAAAGTACTTTTTAACCGACTTCACAAAAAGGAGGGGTTATCTATTCATCGGATTTTTTTTCTGTATGTAACCAGATAATTTGGAACACGCAACCCGTTTTCGATAATCCTTTTTGAAGTGAAACTTCTTAGGCGGCGATGTCAAAAATGGAGTGTGAAATTTTTAAAACTGATTTCGTTACATGAGTAAGAAGGAAGATATAGCATAGAGAAAGGGGAAAATAGAAAGAAAGCGACGTATACACAAAGATACAAAGTTTGTATGTCAGCATATGAATTCGGTATTCATTATTATTTATTAAGGTCCTAATGTATGCTGACGATTTAGTCCTGCCAGCGGAGTCGTTTTTGGAGCTCCAAAATGTGATGAATGTGTTGCATAGTTACTGTTTGCAGTATACATTAAAAGTCAATCTAGCCAAGTCGAAAGATATCGTTTTTAGCAAAAGTGGCAGAATCTCGAACGACTGCCTTTGGAGGCAAGGAATTAAACCAATTCAAAATAACGTTCCGATTTCGGTGTTGGAAAGTGTTTCGGTTGCGGTTTTGGTTTCGTTCTTCACAATTAGTTTCGGTTTCGGTTTTGAAATAAAAAGACGAAAACAAGTTTAGATGATTATCACTTAACAAATATTTACTAGATAGTATTAAATACAGATAACTTATTGTGAATGAATTCCCATAAATTGTTTCCGCATATTAAGTTATAGTATGGCACACAACTATGTTAGTTATTGCCATTTTGGTTTTTTGTTTATTTTATTGAAACTTTTGTAATTACAAATATTAAGTGTTTTGCTATCTAAGGATGCAAATGAGCATTTTCCTCAAATGAAAATGTTCATGAGAGACTAAAAATCGTCAAAAAATTTATTTACTTATTAGTTAAAGTTTAAAATTGCACTGAACTATAAGCAATTGTCTATGTAGGGTAATTTGGACTTAGCAAATTTTCTGCAAAAGGTTTAAAGTTTTGTCGTGGACCTGGCACTCTTCTTTTCAAAATTGTTTCTTATATCGACGACATCGACATCATCGATAAAAAAGTGTTCACGTTGCTTTTTTTAAATATTCACCAAGTTTTTCTAGTTAAAGCTAGCTTTTTAGTTATTATTTAACCGACTTAAAAAAGGGGGAGGTTATGGATTCATTGAAATATTTATTTGTATGTATGTTACCGGATATTTATTTGGTTATCGGAAAAGTGGTACCTCAAAAGTGGTCCCATACTAATTTTGATTAGTTACTTGTTTATAAAAATATTAACCATGCTTTAACCAAAACCATATAAATAAAAGTTTCAAATTCTATACAAAACGTGGAAAAAGTCAACAAATTTTCATCAAAACTTCGAACGTTTTAACCTAACCCCCTTATTCATAAAAAATAAAATAGATTTAAGGTGCTCTATAAAGTGACATTTTCATACAATTTTTCGATTTATAAAGCCGTTAAAGTCTTCTTTGTTTTTTATGAATCAGGGGGTACATCTTTAGAACATTTTTGTGTATGCGTAGATTTTTAATACTTTTTTTCTGGCGGTTTTTTTGTATAGAACAAGTGCAATTTACAAAAAATGGCGTTGGTTTTTTGACATTTTGTTGCGAGCGGTCTTGCGAATTTTGTTTCATAAAAAATTCATGTTTATAAGGAGAAAAAGTACCAGAATTCACCAGAAAAAAAAACTATTAAAAATCAACGCGACTTTTTAGCTGCTTAAAACTTGTACTTCATTAGACTAAAATTTTATGGATACACAAAATTGTTGTAAAGGCTCAGATTAAAAATTTCGGAATGTTTAAACCAAATTCTTATATACATAAATACAATTTTTGTAATAAGTAAATCCATATGTACATATGTTTAAAGTTGTTAGCGCACTTGACTTATGTAAATACTAACGTATTCGGTATTTAGTGCCATCCAATATACTTAGGTACTGCAACATATGTAAATAAATAAATTATTTTGCTTTAAGTAATTACCGATTTTGTGTTGAAAATATTCAAAGATTCAAAGTTAGTTTACTTGATCCAATTATAAAATCAACTATTTAAATATTTTTGAGCTTGGCTATTGAAACAAATCAAACTGCTTTCATGATTCAACTAAAAATTTCTTTGTGGCTATTTTTTGTTTATTCATACATATTAACTACACATATGCATATGAATGTCATTATTCCATTCTACCTAACTAACGTTAAATATTACTTCCATATGTGGACCTTACTTTTATCTGATAGTTTGTCTTAAAACCGTATATGTGCCTTAAAAATAGTACGACAGTATGCAAATATGTTGTTTGTCAATGGTTGGGAATCGATGCGGGTGGGTAAAATTATTTGCTGTAAATTGTATTATATACTGGGTAGAGTTAACGTTCAGCAATTTACGATATATTGCAAATTATTTGCAATATATTTTACTAACATACTCACCCGATATAATGCAACAAAACGTATGTGTAATAAAACTAATAGTTAAAACAACAACAGTACGATACACTTCCCTGATAGCAGTCTCCACTACAGTGGTATAAAATGAGGAGTATGTGCAAACGGTAGCAGCGGTGTCAATAGAGGCTTCTCTAATTCTGTTGCTGTCAACATAAGTCTCAGCCTCCAGCCGTGCTTTATTTGCATGCATACGAGTACACGCCCGCATATCCCCAAGTTTATGTGCGGAGTAGCACAAGTCTTACATTATGTTGCTACAATTCGTTTGTCCATGAATATCTGTAACAATGTATGTATGTAAGTATGTTTGCTGACAATATGGTTCTCTAATAGGTATTTCGAATTGTGCACAGCCGAGTGGCATTAAATAAATTACGAACTTTGCTCGCAAGTTTTATGGGAGCTAAAGGGCAACAACACATGGAGTGAGATAAAATACAGTGAAACAGGGAATGAATGTATAAGATTCCAAATATAAAAAAAAAAAACTTTTTACAATTATTTATATACAATAAAGCATGGATTCAATATATGTGCATATTTTTAGTATTTTACGGAAACATTTTCGCTTAAAGACGGCTATTAAAGAGGTTGACGTTAAGATTATTAGAACTCTTGGGCAGTGTCTGACCCATGACATGTGTTATATGCCCAACCAAAACTCTTCGTATAGCTATATGGTTTAAATGTGCTTCGTTTATTATTGCAATTACTTTTACAATCAGCTTTGATATGATTCAGTCCCTCAGCATCAGCATCATTATCAGCAGGGACAGCAAGCATGTACATATCCTACCTTTACTGCAAGAGTGTCATAAGTTAAGTATGCAGAAATGCCCGCCACCTCCTCTTCTATGTTGTGTAAAAATTTCATAGCTATATCGATTAACAATACCCCATTAGAATAAAATGAGTCTTCGTTTTTATCATGGGAGCGTATATAAACTTTAAACTTCTGAGCCGTTTTTGTCGCGTTTTTGATTTTTTTGATTATGACATTATTGGAGTAAAGGTACGATATGTACCACGTACATACATACATCCATACAAGGCAATTGTTGCGCCTGTCGGTTCTGACGCGTAGCAACTGATTGCAGTTGTTGATCGTTTGTCTATTGAGACAAATAAATATAAAATTACACACTTAAGTGATCCTGCGGCTCGTTTCTCGCTTCAGTTGGGCCGCTGGTATGGAGTGGTTTTGCTCTTGTTCAAAAACGGAAGGTGTAAGTGGGCGTAACGGTAGTAAGCGAGACTTATGTATAAATACATATATATTAAAGGACTACAAGTCTCGCAGGACTGTCATTGTTTACTGTTGGGCTGTTGCTGAGGTTTGAGTATTCGCTAATTTATACACAGTTAATCCATAGAAGTTTTCACCTTCCTCCTACCTCGTACATACATATACTTTTCAACAAGTTCCCAAACAATATTTTAACGATTGACTAGCCATTCCCTGAAAAATACGACTAATCCGGGATGACTCCGGGAGCAATCGCAAAGGAACATGCACTTTCGATCTCTTTATGTGGAATTAACTGTTCGCTTTTGTTTGAGCTTGTCCTATGAAAAGACTAGTAGTTCCCCTTTATATCCGATAGGGTATAAAAAGCGAGCAGTTGCTTTTAAAGCGTAAAACTAAAAATCTGAATCGTTAATTGTATCCGTTAGAGATGAGTCGGAAACTAATTGATCCCCAATTATACACGTTAGACTAGTCGCGACTAGTTAATGCCCAATTATACCCGATTAAGACTAATCCCGGAATACTCTCTTTAGAGATTCCTCGCCCAATTTTTTGCAGGGTTTGTGCGGCTTAACGAAAATACAAATTTTTTCAAAGGAAACTTATTATTTTCTTATTTCCTCATATTAACATCGTCACCTGAAATGTAAAAGGCCGTAACTGACAAAAATTCAAATTTTGGTTGATTATGATGCATTTCATCGAATTAGAAGTCTCCACATCGCTTTATGAAAAAAAACGTTTTAATTACGGCTTTTTGCATTTCAGGTGATGATATATAACATATAAGTATGTATATACTAGCGGACCCAGCGAACTTCGTTCCGCCCAAAATTAATTTTGTATAGAAACATTTTGGTCCAACATTCTCACCAACAATTCACGATTCACGATTTCTTGCTCCGATTATGGTTTCGTGCCGTTTTAAACAATATAACGAAAGCGTTATGTACGTGAAGAATTTATTGCGATTCTCCCACGATCTGTCGTTTCATAGTACGGTTAACGCTAATCAAATTCGATGTCAGAGTTGCCAACGAAATAAATTTGAAGAACTTTTTCCTCTTCATTCCCTTGCGGCAACAAGGTTCGATGGCAAATCTGTCCTAGAATCTATATAGTATAGTTGGTGGTAGTTTCAAAGTGAGTGTCGTGGTCCTCAGAAATCCAATATATATACAGACTTATTTCAGATGAAATACCTTAAATGTCTTATCATTGTATTTGTGAGCATTCATCAAGAATTGTTTTTATATTGGTAAGACGCCGTAAAGAAATTAGCGCAATAGTTCTAGTGGTTGATTTGACGGTGGTAATTTGACTTTACTGCACAACTCAATCCCTTTGTCTCCAAATGAAACTTTAACGCATTGTAATATTGGCAAATCACATCCATTGGCCCAATCGTAACACACGGGAATTCCATATGTGACAGCGCATAGAGAAAGGGACCTAAGGGTAAAAAAATCAATTTTCACTTTTTTTTTTTGATGTGGACAACATCTGAGCATCGAATGAGA
>JAPVRG010231165.1:0-14323 GCA_029783565.1 Rhagoletis cerasi | reverse complement strand
AAAATCCCTAAATAGGACGCTATGTATTAACAGCCTATTAAAATGGGATGATTGGCGGTGTACGATTTTGGTTTAAACTGTGCCATATTTGGCAATATTTTACTTCAAATGGCGCCTCGTTTTCAATTTGGCACTTTTGAAAAACAGTAATATTTGGATATATTTTTATGAAATCTTTCGCGTATACTACTTTTTCAGAAACGAAAAGTTTCCAGTTTCTACAGTTGATGGGACTGCTTATTTTATTTTGGTATGAGGGTTTTGTTTTAGCAACGTGGGTTTTACTTTATGGTTACATGGTAAATAATGAAAATATCATCCTTTAATTAAAAAAGTGGCAACTTATTGGGAACTTAATTTTAATCTAATTATTTTGGCTTCTTATTAATGAAAAATAATATTATTTTATATTTAATCGGTTAAAATAAAGTAGTTATACTTCTTCATATAATTTTATGTGAATAATATTTACTACAATTTTGAAACGCAGCACGCCTGGTAACGTCCGGCACTCGCGCAGACACGCCTTGTACGTACTTAATCGCGCTACGGGCTAAAAATTAGGTGGCGGTGGCCAGAAAATTTGTTGAACCTCAGTTACTAATGATCTCATATCTCTGACATGATTACTACAATAGTTGCAGTCTTTTGAAAAGAAGCCCCCACCGGACTTACAGAAATTTAAAGCAGGTCCTATATTTATTCCAATCTCCTTCATGAGGCCTGATTTTGAATTTGTTGGAGATCTTTCGTCGTGACATTCATATAAATTTTTCCATCTCAGCGTTCCACCAAACCGGCTTTCGGTTTTCGCTGGGCCGAATTATAGCACAGGATAGTTCGAAACACTTGAAAGCTGCGGTCAAAGGATAAACTGCCCTATCAATATTTGTATTTCCCTGTCTATCTTTGTCTTTGGTTAAAGATATATAGTTGGATGTGCATTCTCTAAACGGCATTGGCTAGTCAGGGATGTTGGGCTCAGGCAACATCCACCTGCCATTGAGATGGGATTAGCTCTATGTTCTGATGTCCAATTAGCTTAAGATTGTGATGCCTGGACCGGTGATGAAATTATCGAGCGTGATATAAATTCGAGCCGGAAGCCTGCTCAAAGTGCGTTTAGGCTTCCAAAAACCCTTAAGCCCTTCTGCCAGCCTACTCCATTGAAGATCAGTTCCTTGCCGTTCACTTCAAATAATTGTACCATTAGCTTCACCAGCAAAACTAGCTAGTGTTCCATTATTATTTCCCCAGCAAGGTCAACGCTTTTCAGAAGTGGCTGGTTCATAAACAACTCTAAAGTTAAAATCGATGTTGTTATTATCGCAGTGATGTTCGCTGAGCAGGGTCTGCGTGGACTTCATTTTTATCTTCCTCGCCAGGCAGACGCAGCATCCATCTTTTGGTACATCCATCTTCTCAATTTATGTCTGATGTCCCAATTCATTCCCAATAACTTCCGCCAAATCCATATGAAGTGCCTAAACTTTTGAATATCTTTATCTATTAGAATTTTCTATGGCCAAAATACTAAATTGAATGTTAATCAATACACGTCGAGACTTCAACTTGTCGACCTACAAAATTAACAACGGAGCATATTTATACTATCACGTAAACTGATATTACTACAAATCAAAAGAAGATATCTGTTTTTCAGGAGTTTTAACAATTAGTACTTGAATAAAAAATAAAAGTTTAACACGTTTTGTAGGAGTCGAAGGAGACACAGAAGTAAATATCCCACCGTAGAAGTTCACCACACGTGCTCTTATCCAATCTTGTTAATTTTTTTGTGTGCACTAAAGCCTTCCGAATACAACTGGCATACTCTAAAATGAAAAAGTAATCTTCAAATAATCAAAAGAATAAAAAAATTTACAGATCAACTTAATTAAAAGCAGCAAGATTTGCAAAGTCAACGAAGTCAGGATGCAAATCAACTCTTACGGCAGTCACAACTACAGAGAATGCAAGTAAGCAGCAATAAAAATATAACTTAGAGTGGAATGAGGCCCTTAGAAAGACTCTACATAAGTGCTATCATCACCTCTCTCACCGCCGCCCACTTACAACAACTGTCTAACTGACTGGCTGTTGCTGCATGCAACTTCATTGCGCTCTGGGTATTCTAAATTAGTTGCATTCACTCGACAGTCACATTTAAGGAAATGAAGAAATTCAGCTGTCGTGTCAAAGGAAAAGAAGAAGACAGTATGCAAAGGTGGCTTGCAAGGAAAAAAAATGCAACAAATAGCTCTGGCATAAAAACTCAGACCCAGATACGAGTGCTATTCGATAAGACAGTGATTTTTCAATTGAAAGATATTATTTAAGAAAAAATAAATTTATTTTTTAACACTGTTTTTTAGCACAAAATATTTAATTTATTATTTATTCACTCTTTTATGTTTTTATTCAAAATATTTAAGATTTTAAACGTGTGAATTTGTCTTATCTATGACCTTTTTATTTGACCCAAATCTTGTACCACAGAGCCATTTATTCAGGCTTAGAAACAAGTACAAGTCGTAAGAGGGAGAATATGCTGCATAAGAAGGCGTTGTTTTGGTGGAGCAAATGCATCCATAATTGGTTCAAATCAAATGGTTGGCCCAACCAGAATCACACCAAGACTATAAGAATCAACTTTCTGATACCACTACCAGCGGTAATTGCTTAGCTAATTATGTGTGCCGAAAAACGAAGCTTCGCAGGCGTTAGATGTCTGTCTCTCGTTTGGACTAGTTAAAAAGTTCGATCCGAGGAGTTTATGCAGTAGCCTATAGTTTTTGAACCCAAGAAAATTTCGTGATCGCCTCTGTTCCATCTTTTACCAGAAGGACCATCCAGTTCCTCATGCCCTGGTTTATTAGACCAAGGGTAGTCTCGATGAGACTGACTAGAAGGAAAGGGTCAATTCATGTCCAACGTAGTTTCTTGAAATATCATTAAGGTGTGACTTGAAAATAATCAGACGTAAGGGAAAGAAATGTTCATCAGTAGGGATACTTTTTATGAGCGTACCCAAAGCTCTGATCGCCACATGGCTTTCAAAATAGATGTTAGCATCCCTTGTCGACATCATTCATTGGAGTAGCCGATCGACTACTTATCTAATAATAGCTAACTCGTCGTAGAAAACAATGCAGTGATTCGTTATCTTAATTTTAGGCTGCTGGGAAACTCCTTGCAAAAACTCCTCCACCAACCATTTTGTCAAGCATGGACACATCCTTATAGGCATGAGTCTAGCCACGCAATGATCTTCTTTATCGGGGATAAAGTCATAATCTCCAAGAAAAGTATAATGTTCAAATATTGAATCTGTTAAGCACCCAGCGCCCTTAAGTCTGGCCGCGGCCCTTGCTGCAGCAGCCTTACCTACAATTTTACGGATGCTATGTTATCAATGAGGAGAGCTTGCTGTGCCTTCTTCAATGCTCTCAGGAGGGAACCTTGGGGTTGATTCCGTGGGGAATTAATTCCCGTAGCTCATAGAATTACAGGCTTAACAACCCCGAGGTACCCTAGTCAACCCTCGCCAGTCCGGAGTGGTGGTTTGCTAAACTGGCAGAAAATTCGGCTTCAAGGTGTGATCAGAACAGGGGCCCCCAGAGCATCCTATATTCGGTCTGGCCTGTTTCTTTAGGGTACAGCCCTTCGGGGAGTATCGTGGTGGCTGTGGTTTAAAACCCAAATGCGGGTAGAGTATGATTGTCGGCTCAATGTGGTGCTGCATTGCAATTGGGTACCAGACCCTTAGCACGACAGAGGCTTTAGGTAGGCCTCGAACCTGACCAAGGTGGTGAATTGTGTACATCCACACTGCCAATTGGTATTAATTTTATCCGTTGTGCTCTTGAGCGCCGTGGGGTAAGGCCTCCACAGGCAGGTACCCACGTTAAACATGGACTCATCTGCACCTTCTTCAGCTTTTTGAATAGAAAAGTGATTTCGATTGCATTCCTCCAGACCAGGAATTCATAAGACATTATAGGAATAACAATAGCTTCATAGATCCTAAAAATAGCCTTAGTATAGAGATTTACCTTCCTCACTCTCTTCACAATGTTAGGTTTCTCTCTAGTTTTCCATCTAGAATCAAGCCCAAGCATCTTGCTCTTTTGGAAAGCATTAGTAAACCACTTTTAATTAAAGGGAGTGTGGGATATTTTATACAATATACTTCTTTGCGAACAAGTTTACTCACTCTAGAATTCACAGCGGTTCCACTGTTCGTTTATCACTTAGTCACCAACCTCAAGTATCCTTTCATAAAATCATGGAGGGTGCCTTAAAATTTACCATTCTCTAAAAGTGCAATGTTACTCCCTGAGCAATCACCTGGCAGCCTCTACTTACAAGCTCCTCTATCAGGACGTTTACGACCACAATCCAAGGAATAGGTGAGCGAACACCACAATGTGGCATGCGCCTTTTAACTCTGAGCGATATTATTAAAAGCTGTCTCGATGTCGAAAAGGGCACTCTTAGTAAAGTCTTCATATATAAAGGCTTCCCCTATCGGTTTTACGATCGTGTGTATGTCGGTCTCGACCAACCTACCCTTGACGTATGCAATTTGAGCTTTTAATATCTGATCACGAGGAATTCCATTCCAGGATTTTAAGCAGAAACGTAAAGACCTATTTGTCTTAAATCCTTCGTAGAGATGTGAGAGATTCGGTATAAACATCAGTCAGACTATTCTTCAAGGCCGAGTTTGACGACCTTCTACTCGCTGGCAGTAACACAAGTTGGGACGTTTCCTCCTTATATATATATAAATCCTCACTTAAAATTAAATCAAAAAGTGACTCTCCTCGTGAATTCATATCCACGATGCCCCGTTAATTTGCATTGTACCTAATCAACATGTTAGTATTCCTGCATCTCCCCTCAGCCAATATTTCTTTTAGAAGCGCTGGAGGTAGTTCCACCGCATCATCATCGGCTATATAGGCAAATATCAGAGAGTGTTTTTTAGCCCAGCTCTCTTGGCTTACTGTCACAATGTCTGCATCGCCGAAATCAGATAATTTCGCGTTTAAGCAGCACACAGGCCTTAACTCCAGCTGCGTCTTTCGTCGCCATCAGCTCGTATGTACTTCCTTGTTCAGAGTCCAGAGATGGCGCTACTGCTCAGCCACGCCTCAAAGTGGAGCAAAATATTAGTGGATGCCGCCTTGGAGTGCTGGAGGTTAATCTGTCGGACTATCATTTTCCAGAATGGTCTCCATCAGGGCTAGCTCCAAGGAGGACTCAGCCTCTCGAACATCCATCCAAGGCTGATCACAGGCCCCTCGAAAGAGTACATGCCACCCGAACTCCCGAGCGGGAGTCAACCTCCATATGCATGGGGGATTCTTCGACTTTCTCTGCTTCCGATGGCCATTCCCTCTGGAATCAGCTTGAAGCTGAAGACTAACTTCTCGAAGTTATAATTGATTTCATACCAACCGATAGCTTCTTTATTTCTTCATTTCATATCATTAGCCAATGAATAGGATAAATAAGTACAGTTTAAATACTTGTACTAATTAATGTAAACAAAACTACTTATAAAGAGATTTAAAGAATTTTTGAAGCGAGTTTTTAATTCCTCCTTGGATTTTGTTAGAAGACAACGGGACTCTGCATAAGGCAGTATCAGCCATTGCAGAGAGGGTTCCTCGGTCTTCTTGAAATGACTCAAAGTTGTGGGTTGACTCGTATGCAGGCCGCCCCTACCTCGATAACAAGAGGCAATTTCGTCTCCGCGGGGATTATCCGCTGTGGAAGAGCCAGCTTTAAGAAACGGCCTCGACTTCCTGCCACTGCACGAAATAGTTATTGTTGTTTTTTTATTATTCTTTATTGCGATTAGATCTTTACTCAGAGCCGCTATCCAAAACATGGATTCTCAGTCGCCTTTCAGGTGGTCCTATATCTACCTCTAAGCGACGCTATGGCGAGGGCTGAAACATTCCCTTATGGGGTCATGAATTCGGAGCCGACCAACACAAATCGGGATTCCCCTCAATCGTACCTACGCCACCGACTTAACGACGGCCTGCCGCAGTTTAAAGCAATGTGGGCAGTTGCAGCATTAGCCTACATGCCATCTTTGCTGAGTGTCACCTCAACATTCTCAGGTAAAAAACACTGGCCCAGGGATCGACAAATCCAATACGTTTCCATTTAAAGATACTTCGCAGGCGTTCAAAAAGTCGCAGATTTATCAAATTGCCCTCGTAATTGGTAAAAAGTAGTGAAAGAGTACGCTTAGTTAAATCTCAACTACCGCCTTAGACGAAGTCAGCTAACTAACAGCACTCAACTCAACGCTTCTGTTTCTTCCTTACGCCCATTTTTGCTACTGCTTACTGGTGAGCTTTTTTCCTCCCCACATTGCCTTTCTCTTTTCTTTTTCTTATTTCTTTGTGCAATCTAAATGTTGTTTATTGTTGTGTATCTTGTAAATTGGCGCGCACAAACCTTGAACGTTTGGCATTCTGTAGGCGAAGTAATTGTCTATTTGAGTTATGCACACGCACCGTAATAAATTCAACTGCTACCAGAATAGACGATTTTTTCTCTTTTGAGTTTTCGTGTGTGCGTTTTTTCTATGCCTACTCCAAAGTTACTGCATGGAACGCCATCTAAATGCCAGCAGTTTAAAGGAATCTGTAGTAAGTCGTTTCCCTTTGCATGCGACACTCTGTTGGCATTTGCGTGTATGTACATTTGTATGTATATGTGTCTGCGCATGCACATGTGTACATATTTATGCAGGTGCTTCTCATATTTGTGCGCGCGTGCGTGTTGTACATTTTGCATGTTTAGCAGTCGTTGTTCTAATTGCAAATAGGTCGCTTTGTTAGTGGCGGTGGCGACGGCGGCAGCAACCGTTTGCATGCCACAACTATCACTGGTCGCTTTCCATCTACCCATCTGACTGTTCAGTCTCGGTGGGGCATCCTCCTTTCTACCACCTATCATCATCACCGCAGATTATCTAACTTTATTTGAAGTTACCTCAGCAGCGTTCGCTAGCTTTAAGTTCCATGCTTATGTACTTTAAATACCTGCCAAGTGCAGCAATCTCCACCGGATTGATGGGTTGATGCCATGAAAATCAGACAAGATAATCTCTGGCTGTTACGCCCAATGATGAACTGCCACAAAAAAAGTGGAATAAAATGTTTGAAGAGCGAAAAAAAATCCCTTGTAATGCAGAACATCTAATTTTGAAGTAATAGTTCGCATGAGTTGCTTTGCATGTGTATTTATGTGTGTGTACGTTAGAGATTTTTACTAGTTGCCTTTGTACCTTAGATTAAATTGCATTTCTCGAGAAATATATTTCGTTATAGTGATAAGTATTGTTTGTTCGTTGAAGATTTCCTCACACGGAAATGAACTTGTTAAAATTCTTGTTGGCAACAAAATAATAAAACTTGTAAATGCAAAAATTTTATTTTTGTAGTTGAGACTGACACGTGTCTTCCTTATTAGTTGAAATTGAGTTTGCAAGTAAAGTAACGAATGAGAAGTCTTTTTTACTTGGGATACGACATTAAACTCTGCCTTAACTGCTTTGTTACCTATTCAGTATATATGAAAGTCTGCAGTTTACTTCTTCCTTATTAACACACACCGCAGTTGCAACTGCCGAGTGGCTAGACTTGCGCAATACTACCCGAAAAGTTCGACTCCTGGTATGACCAATATTAAACAAAATTTTTTCTAATATACATAGGTCTCCACTCGGCAGGCAATGGCAAACTTCCGAGTATATTTCTTCCATAAAAAGCCTTATACTAAAATCCAGCACCACATATCGGAAGAGACGCTCGGCCAAGCATTAGAAAATGTGCGAAACGCCAAAAGTTGTTTTCTGATTTATTTGTTTGGCATTTAGAGTAACGTTAAGTCTACCCGCCACTAACCATCCGACCACGGCGGCCGCTACGTACTGTTCCTAATATACTGCGCTACGTAGACCACGGTCTTGGGAATTGTACATGCATGTGTATAAGTATACTTAGTTCGGCTTGAATACCAAAGCATATTTCCTGAAAGAGAATTCTCGTTAGCTCTTTCAAATCTGAACCAAAGGTCAAATTCGGGCTCAGCCAATAGCGGCAGTCAAAACTCAAATGCGAATCTGAACTCTCCGGGGGTTTGTTAACCAAGATTGCAGCTTATGTGACCAAAAGTTAAGCTAAATACTTAGCATATGAGGCTCTGTTGAAAAGGGGTGCTCGTTCTTGCCAATATTTTAAATTTTTATTATTTAAATAGAATATTAAAATCCAATAACATTCCAACACTTTGCGCCTGATAAATTCAAAATTTTTATAATTTATAAATTTTTTATTATTTATCAATAGTTGGAATTCTAGCTCAGAACGGCGGCATAGTAGTCGACATCTCTACCTACTCGGGGGGGTTGCGAGGGTAATGTTTAGACAGGGATTTTGACTGAATTATTATTAAAAAAATATAAAATTTTATTCATAATTTGTCTATGTTTGAATGGCGAATAAATTTTTATTCTTCATTCAAGTTATTTCGAACGACGAATAAATTTTTATTCACCATCAAGAAATTTCAAATAATGACTAAATTTTTTTCATCATCTTATATATAAATAGGCAATCATGTTTTCTTTACATCCTTTTTACGGCTAAACTATACTTCTAAGGTATAAACAATTATTCATCATTAGAAAGGTATTTTAATGCTGATGTGCAGACAAATTTTAAAATTTCAAATTCATTTAAAGTAGAGCAAAAAGTCAATTCAAAAGTCACACCAATTCCTCCTAAATGTATGCTTTAATATTGATAGTGAAATGCGAAACAGCGGTGTAAGAACAATTTAGATTGAAATTAATGCAACGATGTAGGAAAAGTTGAATATGTAAATAGATGAAGAAAGGAATAAAGGAAAAGATAAATATAAAGATTCTTAAAGATAGAGACAAAGAAGAAGGTAAATTCAAATATTTAATATAATGGCAAAGGAGGGGGTGAATATGTATATAGATGTAGAAAAGAATGAAGATAAAGATTAGGGTGAATGTAAAGGTGAAGGTAAAGATAAGGGTAAAGATAAAGTTAAAGATAATCAAAATATAGATAAAAAACGTGAAAAAGGTAGAAATAAACAAAGTGATGGAGATGAAGATAAGAGGCAGAGAAAATAAACTGAATATGTTGTGTTATGTCATGTCATGTTATGTTAAGTTATGTTTTGTCATGTTATGTACGTTGTTTAACGCATTTCACTTCAACTCACCACAGCTCACGTTAAATCACCTCACTTCATTTCAACTCGCTTCCCCTTAACTTAATGAATTCACGTCAACTCATCTCACTCAGCTTCAAAACTTACTCCACCTGAGCTCACCACATCACCTAAATCCACCATTACTTAACGCACCACATTCAAACTCACCTTACCTAAATTCACCGCACCTTAATTCACCCCACCTCAACTCATTACAGTTAAATTCACCACACCCCTTATGCTCACTACACCTGAATTCACCACACTTAATTTCACCACACCGCAACTCAACACACACAATTAATTTTTTCACGTAGAAGGATGCTGACTGTTGTGGTGGTTGAATTTATCATTGAGAAATATTAAATAACGAATAAATTTTTATTCATCATTCAAATAATTTCGGATGAAGAATAAATTTGTATTAAAAAACTTCCGAAACTGGTCCCGAACTGGTCCTAAACTGCTTCCGGATCTGTCCCCCAGACTGGTTTCGAAACTGGTCCGGACTTGGTCAATAAAAATTTATTCTTCACCAATAAAAATGTATTCTTTATCCGAAATTACTTCAATGATGAATAAAAATTAGTCATTATTTGAAATTTCTTGATGATGAATGAAAATTTATTCGTCACTCGAAATTACTTGAATGAAGAATAAAAATTTATTCGTCATGCAAAATTATTTGAGTGATGAATGAAAATTTATTCTAATTTTTTTTCATTCAAGTATACATTTTCTTGATTACGCCCATACTCGTATAACCTTTATATTCTTAAACATATTCTGACAAAGTTTAATCTATTCATGTATATACACATATAATGACAAAAAACATTTAAAGAATTAAAAAAAACCTACGCCTCCCATCGCCGTCATTCACACGTTCGATGCATTCCCTAGAAGTCAAGTACTCACTTCAGTTGTTAGAAGCAAATAATAATCTTCCCAATAAGTCATTGAGAATCGTGCTACAACCAATTATGGTGACAACTACAACTATAACAACGACAATAACAGCAACAAAAATACCATACAAAAGTATTGCATGAAGAGTGCAGCCTTAATGATTACCAAAGCGAACTTTTCAATAGTTTAGTAAACAAACGTGTTTACGATCATACAATAACGACAGCTGAATAGCATATGTGCCCGCAGCAGCCATACATATGTATGTGCACTATGCACATATGTGTATAGCAAGTGCCTTCGTTTGTTGCATGTTGCCCACTATCTAACGACAGACAGCCAACCAACAAATGCCGACAGCAAAAGCGACAACAGCAACCTTAAAAAGGTGACACATCGCGCTAACAAACAAACACACACACACACGCATACGCATTTGCTGTCATGACAAACACACTCACCAGCATCAATGTTGCATGCAACACGACTAAAGACGTGCAATGATAAATTATGTCTATAAAGTGAAATTTTTGCTTTTTTCACCCTTTTTTACTTAACTATTACTTTGCTGTAAACGTTACTGCCTTGGTTGCTGTTATTGTTGTTGTTTTTGCCATTATTATTAGGCCGTTGTTTGCTGGCAAATTCGTCGACAAGTGCTGTTAAGATAAATTGCGAGGCAAAACTGCCAAACACCGCCGCACGGAACAAACACTCAACAACATGGCGACAACAACGTGGTCAGAATGGTAGGCAACTATGGAAAGTTGGCTTGGCTGGGCTGAATGCTTGACTGCTAGAAAATGCTTGCAGGCACAAACGCAGACAGGACAGACTGGACAACGTTGATTGTTAGTTAGCAACAATGCTTATAGCGTTATTTTATTCTTCGCCTTTTAATTTCTCTTTTGCATAAGGGTACAATTTCTCATGGACTTTTGGCGGCGGTTTGTTAGCCCTGCAAGTGAATAAAATTCGTAATAGAAAAATGTGTGTGTATCTAAGAGTGCAGTTGACCTTCCAACCACGCTCGTGGCCTTCATCACAATGAATTGACGATGTAAAATTATCGGTCGAATCGTATGGTAATGGGCTGAGGCGCAGACATGTGTGCGAATACATACATTCATACATATGTATCAAAGAGGGCACACAATAATGCTTAGTTGCTTGTGTTATAAGTAATAATAATAATAATAATAGATTGGCGCTTACACATATGTTAGTGTTTGGCCGAGCTTCTCCTCCGATTTGTGGCGTGCGCCTTGATGTTGTCACACAAAGGGGAGGGACCTACAGTTTTACGCCGACTCCGAACGGCGATTGTATTTTTATGAGAAGCTTTTTCATGGCAAAGTACCCTCGGAAGTTTGCCATTGCCTGCCGAGGGGCGACCGCTGTTAAGAAAAAACCTTTTTTCTAAAATTTTTTTGCGATGTTGCTCTGGCCAGGGCTTGAACCCAGGCCTGCGGAGCGGAGCGCCCACTGCTTACCACTACACCACAGCGGTGTTATAAGTACTTGCATATATAATATATGTGATTACAAATATGGTCAAAAATATGAAGTTATGGATAGCTTAATTGGAGAAATATTTCGGTATATTTTTCTATGCGAATGCCTTGAAATATGTTCAAGCCTGTTTTTTTTCTGTGATAAGGACTCGTAGGAATATGCTTTTGTATTACATACATTCTGTCTAGGCAATAAAGACTATAGATAACATATTTAATTTTGTCACCAAAAAAAGACATGAACTGATTGGCATAACTTTAAACGACTAAGCAGTTTTATATCACATCACAAGGCGGATGGTAATAGAAGAGGCATCTCTATCTAATCATCGGTTCATAGAAAACTCAAAAACTTGAAATCAATTGAAGAGGCCATCTGCGAGACAAGGAGTAAATTGATTGGTTGTTTTGGGGTAGTATGTATGTAAGTTCAGAAGAATTCTGATCGAACCAAACATCCTAAAAGGTCCTGAAGACTTCTGAATAGGGCATTATAAACTCAAAAAGAAGATAACTCTTTCGAATGACATATCGTTCAGAAGGAATATAAGGTGCAAAGTCTATACGTCAAAAGCTTGCCAAAATAATTTATGTCTAGTTTGTAACTGCCTAGTGCCAATTATAAATAAATATAACTGTTTATTGTGCGTGAGTTTTTTTATACGTATGTTTATAAAATATTTGGTGCTTGCACATTTGCTAGTATTTGGCCGAGCCACTTCGATTTGTGGTGCGCGCTTTGATGCTTTCACACAAAGGGGAGGGACCTAGAGTTTAACGCCGCCTCCGAATGGGAAAGAGTTTTAATTAGAAGCATTTTCATGGCAGAAATACTAGAGCTCTTGATATTCGAATAACAGTATTCGGATAATCACTCACTGTCGATTATTCGAATAACCTGCTCGTTGTCAATTATTCAAATAATAACATTTTTACTTAGTACCACAAGATCACGGGTGAGTTTCTTTGGGATTTTCTCTAGGCCCTTTTGACGACTTTAGGCCATCTGTATCGGGTTACATGTATCCAAAGGTGCTAAAGTGTGGCGTAGAGAAGCCAATAAGGCATCTAAAGAATACAAGTTTTTAATGGCTCTCCTTCGTTTGATGATATTCGCGATTAATAATTTGTGACTAACGGCTAAAGACAATGATCAATTTGTTTGAGTCGTTGTCATCGTGAAAATTTGACCAAAGTCATCTGCTTCAGTTTGGGTGCTGACCAGAGTAACTAAAAAATTATTCTTCGTTCCATTTTAGCCTAATTTGATATAGACCAGTAAAAATAAATAATGACTAACGACTAATGTTTAATGACTCATGAATTAAGACTCACTACAGCTGACTAAAGTCTTAAGACTTATTACCACTGAATAGGGACTTTTGCCTTATAAAGTATAACTTGGGACAAATATAATATTATATCTAATGACTCATGAATGATTACTCATAAATCAGTCTGGTCGAAGATCAGTCAATAAAAATAATTTTATGTTTATTTTTCGGTAAAGGATTTATGGCGATTTCTTTTCTACCGAAAAATATTGCCTTCTCATTTCCCGCTTCGCTCAAACAGCAAGGAGAGGGCAATTAGAAGGCAACATTTTTTGTAGAATAGAAAACGCCACAAGATTCATGACTAATGCAGAATGAGTAATGACTAAAAATTATTGACTATGTACCAGGGCTTCATGATTTGAACTAGTCAAATCACAAATCCAAAAATAAAATTGATTTCTGAATAGAAAGTTATATCAAATCCTTAAACTTCTATAAATATAACAAGTAAAGAAGGCTAAGTTCGGGTGAAACCGAACATTAAATACCCGGCGCACGTATGAAACATCGTTTTTTCACGATGCTGAAACCTACCGTTACGTGGTAAACAGGGGTGGTTTTTTCCCATTTCAAACATTTTCGACAATATTCTGAGTTAAACTTAGAGAAATAGTTTAGCTGTATTTGGTAGAAATCGGTAAAGCGGTTACCGAGACAAACTTAATTAGCCATAAGTGGGCGGTGTTAAGCCCATTTTCCCAAAGTACATAAAAGAGATTGTTGTGAATACCAACCTTGAGTAAAGTACCGTTTCTAAATTTCGAAATATCGAAGTTTCCGTGTATTTAAAATTTACCGTTATATGAAAAGTGGGCGTAGTTTTAGCCCGATTCCAAGCATTTTCAACAGCCTGCTTTTTTTGTGTGAAGTACATTAAGCGTATAGAGTTGGTAGAAATCGATAAAACGGATACCGAGATACACATATGTAGTCATAAGTGGGCGGTACCACGCCCATTTTCACAAACAGTATTTATAATCGTAGTGGCCGCTGTGGTGTAGTGGTAAGCAGTGCGCGCTTCCACCCCGCAGGCCTGGGTTCAAGCCCTGGTCAATGTCGCAAAAAAGTTTAGAGAAAAGGTTTTTTCTTAACAGCGGTCACCCCTCGGCAGGCAATGGCAAACCTCCGAGGGTACTTCTGCCATGAAAAAGCTTCTCACAAAAATACAATCGCCGTTCGGAGTCGGCATAAAACTGTAGGCCCCTCCCCTTTGTGTGACAACATCAAGGCGCACGCCACAAATCGGAGGAGAAGCTCGGCCAAACACTAACATATTTGTAA
>JAPVRG010231154.1:0-11167 GCA_029783565.1 Rhagoletis cerasi | reverse complement strand
AACATTTGATGATCAATTAGCAAATATCTGACCAAGTTTCATGGTTTAATCTTCCAAACTGAGGGAGAAATGGCCATAAACCTCTTATCTGAACGATCGGTTGTATGGGAGATATATGCTATAGTGGCCCGATCCTACCAGCTCCGACAAATGTCTAATATAATACAAAAATACATCCCGATACCAAATTTCATCGAGATATCTCAAAAACTGAGGGACTAGTTTGCGTTCGAACAGACAGACGGACAGACAGACGGACATGGCTTAATGAACTCAACTCGTCAACCTGATCATATCGGCATACTTATTGATGGGTCTATCTCTGCTCCTTCTGGTACTTACAATTTTTTAGGCTCGGACCAAAGTTAATATACCATTTCATGTTCATGAAAGGTATAAAAAAAATTCTGTACACATATCCCATCCGTGACGATAAAATAGTTACTGTAAGTCAAATCATGCAATATTTTCAAATCAGAAATAAGTTATGCTCATATTTTTCGAATGCAATTAAACATATAAGCCCATAGGTCCATCTGGTTGCTCAATGAATTAAAACTTGGCTCAGCACGTGCCATTTTGGCCCTATTTTACATCAAATATCACCTAATTTTTCAATTTTGCACAACGTGCCAAAATGACATTTCTGAAGAATTGTAGTATTTCAATACATTTTCATGAAACCCTTCGCGTGTACTAAATTTTCGTCAACTAAAATTTTCTAGTTTCTACAGGCTGGTTTTCACTGTCAAATTCAATGGCATTTGTCGTCAAATGAGTGAAAACACTTTGTCAAATGGGACTAAAAAACGTTATATCAATTAATTTAGATCAGAAGAGGTCCTAAGTCATATACATGCGCTGCTAAATCGGTTATTTGCCCGTTTTTTGCCAATAATATAATCCGTAAAGGTATGGATAAACGAGATAAAGTTGTGTCAAAATACATATGTATGCCCACAAATTTTGTCTTCAAAATATGACATAATGAAAGCCAGCCTTAAAGCTTATACAACTGGATTAACTTATTTATCTTCTGTATCTATATGGAGAGGAAATAAATAATCTTCTTGCGATTAAGACGAATGGCACCTTATTGGCACTTTTTTATCCTCAATATGGCATCTCAAAGCAAAGGATAGTTGGCAGCCCTGACCACCGTTGTATGGGGTTTTACAAAATCAAATGCGGAGATTTATAGTGCAGAGTAATTTTAATTTTTCGGTAGAATTCTCTGTTAAATTTTGCTTACATGCTTACCTAATTTCATAGTACAGTCATACTAGACTGTAAATATTTGAACTTCTTATTAACATCTTAAAATCCAACGACACTAGGGTGATTGACTCGGTTTTTCCAAACCGGTTTCACCCGGGTTTTTGGATATTTTTAGACGGTTTTTTTTTGAAATCTTAATTTTTCGAATACCGAGTAAACCGGTTATTTCAATCGAAACACCGGGTTTTCAGCCAGTTTGTTTATATTCCAGAATCTAACAATTCTAAATATTTATTTAATTTATTCAAAATGGAACTAGAGTTTATTTTTAATTTCATATCTGAATACTGGAACATTTGCCGCTGCATAAAATTAGAAAAAATAAGTAAAAGGAAAACCGAACGAAAATTGTTCACTGTTGTTTTTGTTGTACCAGCTTACTAAACTCTGCCTAAATCAGTGAATCGACTACATGTGGGGAGAGGTATGATAGATGAGCTGATGTGAGTGGGCATGTGAAAAGGTGGTTAGCGTCGTCGGGGCATCTTATTCAAAATAGACAGAGTAAATGGTTTGACCTTATACAATATTCAGAATGGAGTTATGTCGAAGTATCGCGCGTTTCACAAAGAAACGCGAGCTCTCCGTCTGAGATAGGTGGTTGTTGGTCTCCGATGATGAAATTAAAGGGGCGAGAGCTGATGCAGGTGTTAATTGATTCTCGATGAATGTCCCTCAAGGCTTGTCTATAATAGGCTATGAGATATATTAATAGTCAAAATAAAGTCAACACCAAATTTGACATAATTTTCAAAGGAACATCTGTCGGCGAAAATCCTCAGGCTGAACCCTCCACGAGGGTGCCGACTGGTAATGGGCACCACAGTTAAGGTTCTGTACGATGTCAGAATGGTGTCCAGCTTAGATCAGAAATCAGCGCTATCTGCTCAAGCTCCTCAATAGCTTAGTTATATGGAAATGGGTTTTGATCGTGGCCTAGAGAGGTAACAGAGGAGCTAACCTCTCGAAAAAAGCTCTGGGCTGGAATAAGGTGTTAGACAACCCGTGCTGATGTTCAGCCTGGCTGGGGACCCAGATTAATAACTAGCCCAGTCTCGAACGGAGTGCTCCGGATACCTGGCGACCTCCGGTTCTATCTAGCCCTACCTGTGCACACGGACCTCAGTGCAGGCGGACCTCCTTTGTCCGACACTCAGGTCCTAATACGAGTGATGCAGGAGGCAGTAGGGAGAGATGGCGGCCTGGACAGACCGGCCTCCAATCTTTTGATGGCTGGAGCTGCGGGGACAGCTCCGCATAGGGAATCCAGATCGCAAAACACCCAAGCCTATTATGATAGGAAGGCCGCCACCAGGGTCCTGTCTAGGATAGGGGACTTGCCAGCGGAACAGCTCACGGAGGAGCAGGCTAGGTCCATAGAATGAGCGAGAGGAGTAGTATCCAGCTTGGGTAAACCGGCAGGTGCTGCTCCAAAAAGGCAGCGGTCTGCTGAACAAATAGGGGATAGGGTCGCCAAAAGACCAAAAACAGGTAGCCAAAAATATCCCTCTTTCTGCGACGTTGTTAAGAGTGGCGGTGAGGTACTGGCCATCATTGACAAAGGGGAGGAGGAAGGGACTATCCCTAAAGAGAAGTGGCGGTGGGTAGGGGAGGCGATAGCCGATATCTACATCCAAATCCTGGAGGATAACCCCGGACCTCCCCCCCCTATGCCATGATTCCGGCTGGTACCAGGGCAGAGCAAAGCTCATCGCCTGTGAGGACCATAGATCAGCTCAGCTGTACAGGCTGGCCGTAAGCAAGATAGGTGAGGTCTGGCCGGGGGCCAAACTGGAAGCGGTCAGAAAGGACGAGGTTCCTAGCAGACTCATATGTCGGGTTTGGATTCCGGCCAAACCAGAAGAGCCGGAAAAGATAGAGCAGGTTTTTAAAAGCTGCAACAGAGACCTGCCAACCCATAACTGGAAGGTAGGGAAAATTGAGGAGTCAGTAGAAGGTAAGAGGCAGGTGATGCTAACCCTTAACGCCGAATCGCTTGCCCCAATGGCGCAAAAATAATGGGTGGTCAGATTCGGGTTTGCTGACGCAACCATTCGGATCTACCGCAGCGACGAGCTGGCTTTGGACCTTACTGAGGAGAGTGACAAGGCCGGCCTGCGCAGCGGTGGTGAAGAAGGGTTGCCAAGGCACGACTGACTCGGAGAGGTTAGATAGCATTGCGGCGCTATTCGAAGAAGAAGACCTACTCGCCGATACCACTGAGGGTGAGGAGGTCGCGGAGGAGGACGCAGACGTCACGATGGTGGAGGTTAAGCGGACGGGTTCCTATGAAGCTGATCCAAATAAACCTCCACCATTCTAGGCTCGCGTCTGCGAATCTTTTGATCCGCTTGGCTGCCGGTGGACTTGACATTGCCCTCATCCAGGAGCCGTGGATACACGGCAAGAATATCTGCGGGCTCGGGATGAAGGGATTTAAACTTATTGCCTCACAAAACGCAGGTAAGATTCGAGCTTGCATATTAGCAAGGAACAACATAAACATCTTTTTGCTTCCACAGCTTAGCAGTGGCGACTTGGTAGCGGCAAGCATTGAGCTGGACAAAACCAGCTTCTGGGTAGCCTCTGCCTACATGGGCCATGATAAGGACGCCCCGCCAGATGAGGTTCGGGCGCTGGTGAGGGAGGCAGCCTCCAAGAATAAACAACTGGCTGCCTCCTGTTATGCTAATTCCCAAAATGAGTTGTGGGGGAGTGCGGACAATAATGAAAGAGGTGAGTCACTATTAGACTTCATTTTAGAAAATAAACTTGGTGTCATGAATTTAGGCTCAGAGCCGACCTTTATAATAAATAACAGAGAAAAAGTTTTGGATATAACCCTGACTTCTGACTTATTTGCCGGTAAGCTCAAGAGATGGAGAGTCTCGAATGAAAAGTCCTACTCTGACCATCGTTACATTGAATACGAAATATTTCTTAAGTCCCCCCAAGTCAACGAGTTAAGAAATATACGAGAGACCGACTGGGGACTTTACAACAAAAAACTAAGGTCTTTATTGCCAAAGATGCCTTCCCAAGATCCCACCTCGCGTGTGGAGCTGGACGGATTGGTTAATCAGGTAACTAGGGCCATGAATAGTTCTTTAGCAGCCGGATGTCCGGTTGTTTGCCTCAGAGAGAAAACAAAACCACCCTGGTGGACAAAACATCTATCCTCGCTACGTGAATCTAACAGGGCACTATTCAACAAGGCTAAAGCCACGAGAACGTTCGAAGACGGAAGCCTACAAGGCTGACTTGAAAAGATACAAAAAAGCAGTTAGAACTGCGAAACGTAAATCCTGGCAAAACTATTGCAAGGGAATAGAGGAAATAACGGAGGCGGCCAGACTAAGAAGAATTCTTGCAAAGTCGTCATGTAACCTGGGCTATCTTAAGGGTCAAGGGATCACATGGGCGACGAGCAAGGAATCATTAGGTCTCCTCCTAGATACGCACTTCCCAGGCAAGAAGCCGCGGAGCATAACGACTCCGTTAGTGATGGGAAGCAATCGGACCTAGGTAATCGAATGATTACAAACGCGAAAGTCGAATGGGCTATTAAAAGTTTCGGTCCTTATAAATCACCGTAACTTGATGGTATTTACCCGACAGAATTGCAGCATTCACGGTTTATCATCTCCCCGTTTATTGAAGTCATTGTAAGAAGCTGTATAAATATGGGCTATATTCCGCTAGACTGGAGGGAGACGAAAGTCTCCTTCATACCCAAGGCAGGTAGGTCATCCCACATTAATCCCAAAGACTTCAGACCAATTAGTCTCTCGTCTTTCCTCTTCAAAATTTTAGAGAGGATAGTGAATGAATACTTACGGAGCGTGATACCAAGTAGTGACCTTTCCCCCGCGCAGCATGCCTACACGAAGAGCAAATCTACGGAAACAGCTTTACACTCGCTTGTCGGGTTGGTGGAAAAGAGTTTATAAGATAAGGAGTATGCTTTGGTTGCTTTTGTTAACATAGAAGGCGCCTTTAACAACATAAATTCTAGCGCCATTTTAGGTGCCTTAGAAGATTTTGGTGTTGACCCTAACGTGGCTGCTCTGATTGAGACTTTACTAGTCAGGCGGAAGATAATCGCTAAGTTAGGCAACACTACATTGAGGGGTTCTCTCCCCTCTTCTCTGGACTCTGGCAATGAACTCCCTGCTAATGGCCCAAGAGAGAGGGGGTTGCCACTTCACTGCCTATGTTGACGACCTGGCAATTGCCGTCAAAGGCAAATACCCAAATACCCTAATGGAGATTTTGCGCTCTAATATGGCCACGCTTAGAAACTGGACAGAGAGTAGGGGACTCGGAATAAACCCGATTAAACTGAAGTAATTCTCGTCACAAGGAAACATAGGCTCTCTACAGTCTCCCCTCTAATTTTTAAAGGTGTGGAGATTTCTTTGAAGGAGAATGTCAAGTATCTAGGACTCATATTAGATAGGAAGCTTACGTGGAAACCTAATATAGAGGAAAGAGTCAAGAAGGCCAACGTTGCGTTATACACATGCAAACAGGCGGTCGGAATCAGATGGGGATTAACACCCCGTATTACATATTGGCTTTACACATCTGTAGTCAGGCCTATTCTAGTGTATGGAATACTTGTATGATGGCCATCAACTCAGAAGACAAATTACCTAAAAGTAAGGTCCAAAGAACAGCGTTCTTATGCATCTCGGGTGCTTTAAGGACCACTCCAAACAAAGCGCTAGAAGTGCTAATTAATGTACCTGCAATAAATCTTGTAGGGAAACACGTGTCCGCCGCTTCGGCGCTCAGGCTAAAAAGCATGGCGCTATGGAAAGACCGGCGGTTCGGCCACGCTTCTATACTTCACACTATGGGTAGTTATAACCAAGAAATCGACTACTCCGCCCCTAAACCCACCTTCGGCAGGCTCTTTAAGACGAACATTCCGTCAAGAAGAGAGTGGCAAACACCAAGACCATGGAGAAGGGGGGAATGGAATTTTTACACGGATGGATCCAAGCTAGACAATAGGGTCGGCTACGGAGTTTCCTCGAAGGAACTAGGACTGGAATTATCCGTCCGAATTCCAGACCACTGCAGTGTGTATCAGGCAGAAGTTTTAGCTATTAAGGAGGTGGCTGTGTACCTTAGCAGGCATGCCGTAACGAAGACTACGATTAATATCTTCTCGGATAGCCAGGCGGCCATTAAATCAATGAACACGGTAATGCTGAGCCTTGCAGCTCTAAACGATATTAGCGCCGTCTTCAAGGTCAACATCACTCAAGAGGCCAATAAGTCATGGTTCGATGAGGGTACTTGTACAACAACTAGGCTACTATGGCCGCAAATTGATAGGAAAAAACCGAAGAACTGCTCAGCCTCTCAAAGGAGGACATTTCGATGGTCATGGCTTCTTTAACTGGTCATTGGCTATTTGGTAGGCACGCTTCGAGATTAGGAATATTCTCCCATGAATTTTGCAGAAGCTGCAGAGATGAGGAAGAAGAAGAAACAGTTGAGCACTTCTTTTGTAGCTGCCCGGCTTTAGCTAAGAGCAGATCGGCGTTTCTAGGTAAGCACTTTTTCGGCTCTCTCACGGAACTAACCGGTATAGGATTAAAACCAATCCTACGCTTCATAATAGCTTCAAAATGGTTCTGTACAGAATAGTCACTGAGGTTCCTGTGTTTCACAGTGGTATCACAATGGACCTGTAAGGTCTAAGTGAGTTGGTCATTGGACCGACTGCCACATCAACCTAACCTAACCTATCTGTCAAAAAAGATGCAAATAATTTTAAGGTCGACTTTATTTCAGCCATTAATATGCCCCTATATTCGCATAGTCAGTCTGTTTCATTCATAAGTCACTTGGCTCTACATAATCGAGTTTTTAGCGACAAAGAACTTTTTCACTATTGTTTTCTGTTTTACTTTTAATCCAAAATACTTCGGATTTATTTTTCCTTATTGATTTCTAAATTAAAGCTTTGCCTATTTTTAACAGTTACGATATAATTTTTTCATGATTTCTTACTAACAGTAAGTATTACTGTATAGAAAATATGTTAAAGAAAGCCGATTTATCCGATTTTTTTCCTAATTAGAAAATGGGCAACCGGGGTTTTCAAATTGCCATTTTTCGAATAACTCGAAACCCGCTTTTCGAAAAAATGCCAATAATCTAATACCCTAAAGGACATCAAAACACCGGGTCCATTTATTATTTGCAAATGCCTTTCTTATAGTCTCCATCGGCTCATCCTATAGCGATGGAATTTTGGGAAATTATAAAGAGTGTATCCGCGATGATTTTGGACTTTATTTAGTATCAATGAAGCAATTGAAGTGAAACATTATTCTCTTTGGTTATTATTTTTTGTTTGAATTTAATATGAAAACTGACAGAAGGGAAAAAATCATTTTTCACTTAAATTGCTGGTGAAACCGGTAGTTAAAAAGGCCATTTTGACGCCCGGGGCCATCCCCATCACTAAAGTATCATTTCAAAACGTATTTACTATATTTGGGCAAAGCGAAAGTTTAGGTGGCTGGATAATGTTTTTATTAAAATAAAAATCAAATTCTGTTTGGTGAAATTTATCTTAAAACCCATGTATTAAGTGATTTTCTCCAGTTCATATATGGAAATATGTATGTTGTTCAAGTGACTTGCGCCCACATGAATGCATCTCTGCGGAACTTCCACTACAAGCATCCCTGTGGTAGTTGGAAGTCCGAAAATTGCACTGGAATTGCTTTCCATAGGCACTCGGTACATTGCATCATTGCCAGCCTTCTCTTCCGTTTATCATCATCGATTCAACCACATCTCATTGCGGGAATTTGTACCTCACCATCTGATATACACATTGGAGGATAATATCATAACACCGACTGGCATTCGTCATCATTAGCGGTTTCACCTGCATTAAACGTCTAAATATCAATTGCATCTACACATATATATTTTGTCTTTACCCAATCCCGTTGCGCGAGTTCCTCCTGAACTCCGCAAGCCAATTCAATTTCGCAATTCCTATTATATTTGTCCATCAAAATTCATTAAATGCTCATACAGTCCACTTAATTAATCTTTCTTAAAATCTTAATTAGTTTTAAGCAAATTTTGCAAACGAATTACAAACAGAATTAAAGCTTTAAATTGAATTGAATTCGCAATCTCTCTCATTTCTTAACATATGTATTATTTCTACTTGCCAAGGGTAAACAATATACATATCGACGGTACTTTGGCAAAACCTTGTATCAGAAATCACTATAAAAATCGTATCTCTTAAAATTTATTCAAAATATACCTTCAAATATTATCATCCCTATGCTGTAATCCGTCGTAGATTCGATTTTGCTACAAATCGTAAAATTAGTATGCTGCAATCCGCGTTGTCTTATCGTAATTTCGAAATTCGGAGGCTATCATCGAAATTCGTAATGTTGGTATGCCTGAATCCGACGTAGCTGTCATTTTTATGTATTTGTCGGAAATTTTGTACGAAACAAATTGTTTTAAAATATCAATAGAATAAAACGTGTAAACGGAAAAATATGTATGTTAAAGTGTGAATAGAAAAAAATTGGATTATTATTAAATATTTACAAAATTATCAGGTCGAAGATCACAACAAATAGGTCGCAATACGAAAAAATGGTGGAATGCATGAGCGAAAGGCCAGACATTGCTCGAGGCTTTGCAAAAAAACGCTTTACATGCGTCTTTGTTGAGGCGGGAATTTTTCACAAATCTTTATAATTTATTGATTTATATATCAGTGAAATTATTTATACAGCTTGCATTTTGTCATTTAAGCTAAATGGATCAGAACTATCTCGTAGCAAACTCCTTTGTATATTAATGCAATTGTTAGCTGCAGCATGTTCTTCCTCCTGGGACAAAAGTGCACCGGCCACTGCATCTATTGTATTTTACTTAATTAAGGAGCAATATTTATTGAAGTTCCCGTACATATCCAATACGATAGTAAACGATAATATCGATAGTATTTTTCAAACTATCGAATGACGTCACTATCGATAGTTTTGCAGCTCAAATACATACATACATATTTACACCTGATTTAATTTGAAGAATAATTTCCTTATGGTTAAATCCCCCAAAACAACGTCACTTAAACCATTAGAGAAGCTATAAATATATGAGTACTTACATATATCCGATTTATACAAACAGCTAGATTCTAGCTGCTAGAATATCAGAACAAAAGAGCTAATTCGATGAATTTTGAGATTCTCATAAATATTCCCGAAAACTTTTTAGGGTGGCAACCTGCTGATGGCCGTAAATTGGCCTACAAGCTGTGACCAAATTATTGGAGAACATAGCAGGAGAACAGAAGCCGCATTTGCTGCTGATGCTGCAAATACTAAAGTAGACGACGCAGCAGATGAATTGAAATCACGGCAATTCCCACCGCCACCGCCACAGCCAGTAAAGGCAATGCTTTTCCAGGATTTTATTGCTGTTGTCAGTGTGTAGTTGCTGTTGGTGCTCATGCTACAAGTGCAAGGTCTGCTGAATTGCACGAAATTGCGTGGGAAATGTTGGCGGGCTCATTGCGATAAGCTGACGCGCTGTGCCGACAAGGACACCCCACCGCCAACGTTTAGAAAGTTGAATTATGCGCCAGTGCAAAAAAGAGAAGGAGGTGGATAAATACATACATACATTTAAATGTATTCATGCCCCGGTATATACACATACGCAAAAACAAACATAAATATCTGGATGTGGAGTGTGGCATGTATGGCGCATGTGGCAAAAACTTTAGTTACTGTGCGACATTTTTGGGAATTATTTTTTATATGATCAAATGTGGGGAATAGAAATATACACATACAAACGTACTTATGATGTATATGTATGTACATATATTTTTGTTGTTTGAAGTAATTTCGTGTAGTCGCCGCGTCAATGGGCAAATTCAAACTTAGGCAGCTGAGTTGTGGTAGGAGTTCGTGCATGTGTAGTACATTGTGTATTAGGGATGCGTATCGGCAACGAAAATCCGATACATCGGTATCGCGATATTCTAAAGTCACCATATCCGATTCCGATATATTTACTCAAATAATATCGATATTCAATACATCGGAAATGTCGAAGACGAAATAGTTAATAAAAATATATTGTTGATACAATATGTACGTATATTTGTTATTGAAATTCAAATAACTGAAAATTCAAATAACGAAGTATCACTGGATAAGGTGTACTTTAATTATTTGGAAAAATAACCAGAGTTCCACAACTTTGCTTTACACCTCCTAACAAAAAAGTCCAGCACTCTCAAAGAAACACATCTTTTCATATATATTTCCTTTCGCGGTATATAAATGTGTAGATAAAATAGCACCCTCCACGATTGGGTTTCCAGGAGACCTCAAAAGGGGAATTTTTTAGTTTTTGTTCCTGGTTGGGCTTGGTTAGCTAATTATTCAGGTTAGCTAATATTAGTTTTACGCAACCGCTGTGGTGTAGCGGTAAGCAGTGCGCGCTTCCACTCCGCAGGACCTGAGTTCAAGCGCTGGCCAAACATCGCGAAAATTTAGAAAAAAGGTTTTTTCTTAACAGCGGTCGCCACTCGGCAGGCAATTGCAAACCTCCGAGTGTATTTCAGCCACGAAAAAGCTTCTCATAAAAATACCATCGCCCTTCAGAGTCGGCGTAAAACTGTAGGTCCCTCCCCTTTGTGTGACAACATCAAGGCGCACGCCACAAATCAGAGGAGAAGCTCGGCCAAACACTATCATATGTGTAAGTGCCAATCTATTATTATTATTATTTTTATTATTATTATTATTATTATTATTATTATTATTATTATTATTATTATTATTATTATTATGATATATTATTAGCC
>JAPVRG010231152.1:1495-12764 GCA_029783565.1 Rhagoletis cerasi | reverse complement strand
CTTCCGTAAAGTGCACAGCACAACAACAGCACTTAACGCCATAAACACTCAGATAACTCGTGACCTAAACCGAAACCGCCCCTGTGAGAGAACGGTCCTAGTAGCGCTGGATTTGTCAAAGGCGTTTGACACCGTATGTCATTCTACGCTACTAGAAGACATTGAGGCTTCCTCTCTCCCACAGGGACTCAAATGGTGGTCGGCACTCGTCGGTGATATTTAGAGATGAACATAGAAAGCCAAGAAAAATTAAACAGGGGATCCCACAGGGTGGTGTCCTCTACCCACTACTGTTTAATTATTATATTTCAAAACTCCCTAAACCACCAGAGGGTGTCTCTACATTCACCCTCATTGCGAGAGTCGTGTGGAATGCAAGTCGTTTTTCGAGAGTCGAATCGTATCGAAAATTTCCCGTCATTGCCTAAAATTTCCACTCGACTAGTGTATTAAAACGAAAAAACTTGGCAGCACTGTATAGTTTTCGACGAATTTTGTCGTTTACTTATTTCAGCACGACTGTAGACAATGCTAGTGTTGTCGAGTCGTGAAATTTTGTCTAATTTACGACTTACGCAATGAGGCTGAATATCTTTCGCTGACGATTGCTCGATCATGGCGACTGGAAATGGAATTGATGACTTGTGCTCGAAAGTAAACGGTTACCTCTCCGAACTTTCTCGCTTCTTCACTGAGAAGAGCCTCGCCCTCTCCCCGACAAAATCCTCGGCAACCCTTTTCACCACCTGGACGAAAGAGGTCAGACTGCGACTGGGTATTCACGTCGATGGCGAACCAATTCCGACGGTAAACAACCAGAAAATTCTCGGAGTCACCTTCGACAGTCTGCTTCCTTTCTAGGCGCACACAACCGCAATTGTCAATAGAGTACAGAGGCGCAACAAGGACCTCAAGTCGCTAGCCGGAAGCACCTGGGGCAAAGACAAAGAAACGTTGTTGGCAACATACAAGGAAATTGGCCGGCCGGTTCTAAACTATGCAGCGCCCGTGTGGTCGCCTGGGACTAGTCGGACTCAGTGGAGGAAGCTGCAGACGGTACAGAACACTGCACTACGGACAGCGACTGGATGTCTTCTGATATCACCTGAACACCACCTACATGACAAGGCAAAAATGCTCCCAATCAAGGAGCACAATACAATGCTCTGCAAGCAATTCCTGGCAGGGAGCCATAGACGTGGTCACCCTAACAGGCATTTGCTTGCAGAGGAGCCCTCGCCTAGGCATGTCAGAAGGCATCTGTACGAACTGACTGACGAAGTCCAGAGGTACATAAAGCAACCTCTGGACCCGACTGCTTACCGACAGACCCTGACCGACATTCACAGGGAATCAGTCTTAAGTTGTGTAGACTCCCGACCTGTGAATGCCGTTCTAGGAACACAACCACCGGACGTTGACGAGATGGAGCTTCGTCTGCCTCGCGAGACAAGGACCACAATAGCCCAACTGCGCTCTGGCTACTGCAGCAGGTTGAACTCATACCTGAGCAGATTGGATACAGATGTGCCAAACGTATGTCCGGCGTGCGGAGAGTCAGCCCATGACTCGAAACATCTCTTCGTATGCCCGGAATACCCCACACAACTAACGCCTCTGTCCCTGTGGACTGACCGCATAGAGGCTGCACGCTTCTTAGGTCTTCCTAAGTTGAGCTTGACGACAACGACTGAGATATCAACCGATCTAGGTGGGGTTCTTGTAGCCGCTACAACAACAACAACAACGTAAAGATTTGTTTTAGCAGTTTCAATATTTAAAAATATTTTGTAAATCGCATCGATTTCAGTAATTTTAGGAAATTAATCAGTTTCAAGGCTATATGTGAACATAATATAAGTATTATATAAAATAAATCAAGAACCAAATCAAGAAAAAATCGACATGTCATTCAATTTAGGTGCCGCTGTAGAAGAAATTTATAAAAATAGCGCCAAGGGTATGCCTGCGGTGACCATATTTTTGTCAGCCAAATTAGGAGTGAAAAATCGTATTTGAATTTTTTTACAAAAATTAAAAATTTCAAAATCTTTTAAGAAAAAAAACATACATAAATATTTCAATAATACTAATAGATACATACATAACTAATTTCTGTTCATGATCAGCAAATTATACCCTTAATTCGAGTGCTTGCCGAAAATACGAAGTATATTTTATAACTATTAGTTTTCAGTCCATTTACATTTACGGGTTCTTCAGTAATCCCACATTGAGCAGGAAATTGTGTTACTCATATGCCAGGGAGCGTCTCATTACGCTGCATTACAAAATTCTGCGTAGTAAAATTCGGCATAGTGTAAAAAGATTCTACTCGAACAAAATTCTGCTTTCTATACCCGAGCGCACTGTGTGCACAAGGGTATTATAACTTTGTTCACATAACGGTTGTTTGTAACAGCCTAAAGGAATCGAGAACGACATATATACCAAAATGCTCAGAACGAAAAGAGAAATCGATCTAGCCATGTCTGTCTGTCCGTCCGTCCGCACGATAACTCGAGTAAAAATTGAGATATCTCAACGAAACTTGGTACGCATACTTCTATTGGGATAAGGACGGATGGTATTGAAAATGGGCGAAATCGGACGATAACCACGCCCACCTCCCATATAACGGTAATTTTCAGAAATACAAAAACTGCGATATTTTAGTAACTACTGAAGCTTATTGACTCAAACTTGACATATACAATGATATATTAACGAGTAATAAGAATATTGTAAATTTTGGAAAAAGGGGCGTAGCCACGCCCACTTATGGATTTATGCGAATATCTCGGTAACCACTCTACCAATTTCAACCAAACTTGGCACAAGCTTTACAAGCCTAGAAAACGGTCGAACATTTTTGAAATCAGACAATAACCACGCCCACCTCCCATATAACGGTAATTTTCAGAAATACAAAAAGTGCGATATTTTAGTAACTACTGAAGCTTATTGACCTAAAACTGTTATATGCAATGATATATTAACGAGTAATAAGAATATTATAAATTTTGAAAAAAGGGGCGTAGCCACGCCCACTTATGGGTTTACATTTATATCTCGGTAACCGCTTTACCAATTTCTACCAACGCAAGGGTTGATGTTGGTCCAACATAGAAAATTGCTGAAAATTTTTCAGATCGGACAATAACAACGCCCACCTCCCATATAAGAGTAATTTGCAGAAATACAAAAAGTGCGATAAATTGGTAAGTACTGAAGATAATTTACTCAAAATTAATGTTTGCAATAATTCCTTAGCAAGAAGTACGAGTATAACACATTTTTAGAAAATGGGCGTGTCACCGCCCACTTATGATTACATATGAGTACGCCCCCTTTTCATATAACGGTAAATTTCAGAAATATGAAAACTTCGATAGTTCGAAATTTAGAAACGGTAGTTTATTCAAAGTTGATACTCACAACAATCTCGTAACAAAAAGTAAGATTTTTATGGACTAAGGGAAAAGGGGCGTGACACCGCTCACTCATGACTACTTAAGTTTATATCGGTAACCGCTTTACCGATTTCTACCAAGCACAGCTAAATTACCGATAATGTTTGAAAAAGTGTAAAAAAAAACCACCCCTGTTTACCACGTAACGTTAGGTTTCAGTATCGTGAAAAAAACGATGCTTCATACGTGCGCCGGGTATTTAATGTTCGGTTTTACCCGAACTTAGACTTCTTTACTTGTTTTAATTATGCTTTTTCAAAATTCTGCTTTTCGAAATTCTGTCTCACAAAATTACAATTTTCGCACTTTCGTCTTTCAAAATTCTGCTTTTGTGGTAGAGAAAATATGAAAAAATTTACCATATTCGCATCTTTGGCTTAAACCTGCATTTAGAAACATGTACGTTCTAAGCAACTTAAACAGCGTTATACTTACCGAAGAGTATACAAATTCTTACAGCGTGTTTTTACAATTAACAAAATAAATTTTTATTTTCAATATATCGTTACCTTAATATAGAAAGGCCCTTACTCACAAAAGCCCTAACTCAAATAGAGTTTGAAAGTTTAATAAAAAGTATAGTTCTCCAGTTCCAAATTTCGTCGAAACGCTGATTTCTTTTAAAACACAATATTTAATCTAGTACTGTAGTATTTGTTTTTCCTATACTATTAGTTGGATTGTGAGTTATCTGACCGCTTTTGGATGAACCTGAATTCCAAATGAAAATGAGTTAGGGCCTTTCTATATTAAAATAATGATATGTATGTTAACAATATCTTGTTTTAGTATTATAAATGAAAATAAATATATAAATGATAATTCTCCTCAAAAAATAAACTTTTATTTTCAACTGTTTAGGTCACCGACCTAAATATATTGCACCACCCTAATGTGCGTTAAATTCTCCTTGTATCCAAGTGCACTAACCCATACATAAGTTACGGCTAACTTTCCAGCCGCTAAAAATTTGCCCTACCGTACGGTAACTAAGTTGAGAGAAAACTCAACGAAAGTTTACGGTTCGGTGGGCTCAAATCCCTTTTCCTTTGTTAACACTCTTCCACTTCTCAGAAGACCACACAGGAGATCACGTCAGTTATCACACCGCGCTTGGTAAGCCCTTTTTGTTACAATTTAATTTCAATATATACACATAATATATACACAATATAAATACACATGATAAAACGACTTGTGATTTGTCAATGCACTAACATTATTGTGTCTCTTATTTATTCTTTATTTGTCCATATAAACTTTACGCCGGTGCGCTCCATCTCCGTGCGAGCCACCCGGTTTTCTACAATTTTTTGTGAAAAAAGAGCACAAGGCAACCCATGCTTGCAACAAAAACATATGCCCATTCTATTATTTCTTGAAGAAAGAGTGATGTCAAAATTCCTTGGACACACACACACACGAAATAATGGCAGTTTTATCTTGACCGTTTTCTTAAGAGCTGCATACTGGCCTTAAAACAGAATTTAGTTTACATAATTTTTTTTTAGACAAAAACAAAAAAACACCCGACCATGCATAACAACTTTTTGTACGTTCACGCGGTCATGCTTTTCACCTAGTGTAAACCCCGCTAATGGGAGCTCTTACCATAGTGGTGAAATTACTATTATCATTTCTGTTTGGTGCTCTATGTTGTCGTAAATTTTGTTGTGAAATATTTGATATCTGAAAAGGCTCATTCCAATCGATGCATCGATGTATTGCATATTGTAATTTACTAAAACAAAATAATGTTTACATGTGTTGAAAATAAAAATTTATTTTAATTGTAAAAACGCGCTGTAAGAATTTGTATACTCTTCGGTAAGTATAACGATTTTTAAGTTGCTTAGAACGTACATGTTTCTAAATGCAGGTGTAAGCCAAAAGCAGAATTTTGAAAGACGAAAGTGCGAAAAGTGGAATTTTGTGAGACAGAATTTCAAAAAGCAGAATTTTTACACCGCCCACTTATGGCTACTTAAGTTTATTTCGGTAATCGTTTTATCAATTTCTACCAATCACAGTTAAATTATATCTTTGAGTTTAACTGAGCATATTATCGAAAATTTTTAAATAAGGAAAAAATCCACCCCTGTTTACTACGTCACGTTAGGTTTCCAGAATCGTGAAAAAACGATGTTTAATACGTGCGCCGGGTATTTAATGTTCGGTTTCGCCCGAACTTAGACTTCTTGACTTGTTTTTATTTGTTTTCTTTTTTATACTCTCGATTTGCTCGCATGTCTCGATAACTACTTCAAATTCTCGTGAGAATGACGTTACCCGAGATTGTTTCGCGAACTCGATTGCTCGATATCCCGGGTATCGAAATACTCTATAATGTATTTAAATTAATTCCCTGACAAAGAGTCCTATTAGGCTTAAGTATATATTATGCAATACTAGGTTAAGCTTATTTTTATAAATATTATTTTGATCTAGGCTCAATAGAGCCGTAAGAAATAAATAAATAAATACGCGTAATTTTCTTTACATACCATACAAAGTGGTCGTTTCTTCATTGGCCTGGGCTTTCGTGATGCTTGAGATTTTCGTGAAAGCAAAAACTCCCGTGGTACATCCTTTTTAACTGCACGTGGTAACGTTTTTCGAGATCTCTTGGTTTCCACAGTGGTGATCTCTTTGCCAGTAGGATTTCGTCGAATTTTAAAATTGCGATAAGATCGACCTGGTTCGGCATCACTAACAACACGGTTCTCATATTCATCAAATCGTAGATTGGACAAACTGGGTTCAGAAAGGTTTGGTGGATTGGAATTTAGCTCATTTGTGTTAATAACAGTATTAATTGAGTTTCTGGAGATATTGTTACTTATATTTAGTTCTGAGTGATTGAATTCTTTGTTTGAATGCACCATGGGCTTAACCTCGTTAACTTTCTTGGCCCTCTTTACGGGAACATCAGTAGTTTTTTGACTTTTATTTCTGTTTGATTGATATGTTTAAATTAAATTAGTTGTTTCGTCTTAACTCATAGTTTAATATTTAACCAAATCTATCCCAACTACAAATATTAACTGCCATAATGTGTAATATATACAAACCTGGCATTTTGTTTCCCTCCTATTCGTTTGCTTAAATTGCAGTCACTTTCAGAAGTGGAGGTCTGAGCTTTGAAACATCGCTGTTGGGGTTTTCTAAAACTTTCTTTTGAGGGGGTTATTGACTTTTGATGACATGGGCGTGATTCTGAAATTGGTGTGCAGTAATGAGCGATTTTTGCCGTAACTGTTTTTTGCTGATTGTTTTTCAAAACAGTTTCATTTAGTTGTTTTTCTAAATTTGATAAATGTGGGAGTTTGAAGTTTAGTTTTCCCATTGCCTTTGCAGATTGTTCAACCAGAGTTGTATTCCCTGTTTGAGGCTTTGGACCCACGTCATCTTTGTCTTTTTTGGAAAGACCTATTAAAATATCAAAACTTTTTTGAAATTTCTTGGAAACTGATTTCAGATTTGACTGACCAGATTTAGAGCCTAGGATAAGACAACTCTAATAAACGTTTTTGCATAACATTCACAAAAATATTACATTCATTAGTTGATAGCTCCACGTTTTTTCCGGGGGAATTCCTGTTCTCAGGTGGTATATTTTCATTATCTATATTTCTGGAATTGTTGTCGCTTTTGGATAGCAAATTACCAAAAACTGTTGAATTTGCACGTTCAATGCTTTGGAAGCGAGTTGGTGTAGAGGTGTTATGCAATTTAACAAACGATGCATTTTTTGGCCAATGTGGATCGTTGTAGTATTTCAAAACAAATTTGTTTTCCACCAATCGCTTAGCCTCCTCACTGGGTAAGATAATTTCTGCCGTTGTCATATAAGTTATGTCTAGAAAGTCATCTAATGCGTTGATAAGTTGAACAGGTGTTTGAAAATGCACGATGAGGGTTAAGTTATCGCTAATAGATATTTATAAAGTACTCATAAATTCCAAAAATTTGCTTTCTATTATCTTACAGTGATAACTTCTCAATTTGTAAGCTCACAGAGCAATTCGTACATGTTGCTTGATTATTTGTTTGACAAAGTCCACTGAATGAGAGCGTACGGGGGCAGTAGTTGAAATCTATCCAAAAGTGATCAGCATTCTAGCGGTCATAATCTTGTATAAGACTTGATTTACAACACTTATGTAAATTAGTTACAAACTTACCATGGGCTTAAAAAATTCAATACCGTCTCCGAATTTGAATGTTTTGCAACGAAATGAGTAAACAAGAATATTTTTCGCCAAGTGCATGTTATACGTATTTAGCAAACCTCGAACAGTATGTAGAAATAAGAAGGTTATTTTATTTACAAATTTCTTACATTAATCTCAATCAAAAATACAGTCAACGATGTACAGTGGGCGACAAAACTCTACGTACGACCCATATTTTTGCAGTCTGACGAGTTCAAAATTATTATGGAAAAAAGTAATGATGCAGCCTTGATTTAATCACACTTGTATTAGGAAATAATGAAAAAAAATTTACTCCAATACAAACTTAACGAATTATTCACAACATACGAAAAAGAGGTCTTGACAAAAGTGTGCGTACGACTAGCATATTACACGGAAAAGCTACTAAAAGTTAAAAACTAGTATTTTGTTGGCCCACCATGAGCATCTATAACTGCTTGTAAGCGTCTAGGCATCGAAGCAACTAGATTTTGAAGCTCAACCGGTGTTATGCGTTCCCACTCCTCCTGCAGCCTCTCCCTTAGTGTTCCTGCACTTGTAATGACATGTTTTCTCAGCTTGCGGTCCAAAATTTCCCAAACGTGCTCAATAATGTTTAAATCGGGGCTCTGTGGTGGCGTATTTAACTGACGAGGAGCGTAGTAAAGCAGCCATTCCTTTATAAACTTTAGCTCTTCCGTCACTTCCAAAAATATTATATTTGGATTCATCTGTAAATAAGACTTGTTTCCAGAAATCGATTCCTTTGTATTTATGTTTTTGAGCGAATTTCAGGTGAAGTTTTCTATTCTTTTCACTTATCAGGGGTTTTTTGCGCGGAGTTCAGCTATGAAATCCTTCACCATTTAAAGCCCTTTGAACAGTTCTAGGATGCAAAATTCTCCCTGATCGCATTGCTAGATCTTCAGCTAACTTAGTGGCATGCACTTTAGAATTTTTTTCTACTTCTTTTAAAATAAAGGAGATACATATCTCTGCTACTAAGCTTTCTCGGCCGACCACTCCGCGGTCTGTTTTCGACGCTATTAGTACTTTTAAAGATATCAAATATAGTTTGAACCGTTGATTTGGGTAAATTTAGCATTTTTGATATTTCACCTAAAGATTTCTGTTCGGTTTTATATTTTACAACCAAGTTTCGCACTTTAGTTGAAATTTCTTTACTAGGAGCCATTTTCGCAACTATGCCCCACTTAAAATATTCGCGACTTAAATGAAATGTAATAAATACGAAGCCTTATGCAAAGCATAAACTAAAAATTTGACAAACGGTACATTCCCGTTGCTTTTTACCAGACAACGGTGATTCAAAGCATGCCAGGCATGCCGTACGTATACTTTTGTCAAGGCATTCTTTTCGTTTCTTGTGAATGATACGTTAAGTTTGTATTGGAGTACATTTTTTTTTCATTATTTCCTAATAAAAGTGTGATTAAACCAAGGCTGCATCATTACTTTTTTCCATAATAATTTTGAACTCGTCAGACTGCAAAAAATAGAGTTTTTTCGCCCACTGTAGATATTTTGTACAATTCATACATGTGCATATTATAGGGTTGCATGAGTTAACTCGTGAATTAACTGGAGTCTAGCGCCGCTATTATAGCTATTGCCTTCCGTGCTCTGTCCTCAATATTATTTATTTATTTATTTAGTTAATCATTAATCTACAGTACAAAGTACCTTACAGACTAGACAAAAATATAACAACCAAGACACCATGGGTAGATAAAGTACATTTTATCAATATAAAAACAAAAATAGATACCATATTATGCAATTAAATGTAGAATCTTTACAAAATTTGATCTAGATAAAGCGAAATCTAGCAGGTTTGAATTAGATAATGCATTAAATTCCCGAAGTGCACGAGCAATAGGTGCATTAATCGCAAAATTAGTCTTAAAGTTTTCCCCATAAAAAGGGTAACAATTACAAAGACTTCTTTGTGGAACATTAAAGCTTATCCGCTCAAGTAAAGCTGGACAATCAATGTTGCCATTAATACGTAAGAGTGAGCAGATATTGATGCGCATTTTGTAATAATTACACTTTATAAATAAATTTGTATGTTATAATGGAAGTGAATCGTATAATTTTATAAAAATTAATAAAATAAAATGTGAATAAGTAGATTTAGTGCCAAATTTTCGCCTTTTTGTTAAGAAATCTTATAAATAGGTTTTCAATTCGTGAAAAATAATCGAAAGCCCATCACGGTCTTTTCAAGTTCAGTCTAAAGTGTTAATAAAAGAGATCAAAAATAAAATCTATGGTATGTGAACTGTTCGGATTAAAATCTTCGATCTAAAACTAACTAAAAGTAGAATTTTATTTTGTTCACGTGCTTACAAACGTGTTTTTTTTTTATTATCAAAGCTCGAAGTAATGCATGTTATTGACACGAAATGCTTACAGATCTGTTACTAAAGGAAATCGACTATTCGCGGTTTCTTCGATATCTTATCTATAACGTCGTTAGCTGAGAATTCAATGTCATGACGCATTGCCAGAACAGCGAATGCATTCAAGTGATCCTTAAAAAATATCTGGACTTTTGGGCATCGGAGAAGCTTCACTTTAGTCTTATTTTGATGGTTGCTAAATTTTTGTAAATCTATGAGAAAAGCTATAGCCACTGGTGGTAGCAGAGATAAAACGACCAGGTAGAGAATGAATTGGCTTCAGCTGCACTTCCAATTGGCGTCAACTGACACAGAGGGAAAACGACTGATGTGTTTTATTAGATTCGGCAAAAATCGCTTGGACCGTTACAGCACCAAACAAGAGGAAGAATTCAGTGAGACGCTGCAACTTGGTAAGCAACATGTTATTTGGGAAGTTTTCATCTGGACAATTATCCAGAGCATATACTTAATGCATTTTAAGGACTAACTTATGCTGCCTATGGTAGTCAGATATCTTCTCCACATTCTCAACTCATCGAGTACTTCTGGAGGTCCAGCAATGAGGATTTGTCCATAAAACTCAACATGAATCTCTCAACCACGTTGACAATTTCAGACGATTCGTGCGTGAGGAGCACCATGAATCCCTTAACTTTCCGAGTGCCAGGTAAGGTCTGACAGACCCGACTTATTTTCAAAAGACAACAACTAATGCAATAAACGTGTCAGCCATATCAGAGCATTAGTAGCTGAAGTTCGATTAATGTGCAAGCCAACGCTCCCCTAATTTTTAATGCGTAACGTGATTTTGTGTGAACAGAACATATCTGCGAGGCGACCTTCAAGGACCCACCAGACACGCTGCGTTGCAAAACTGTAACTAATAAAATTCGTATAAAATTATATTTAATAAAATTATATGTAATAATTACTTTATTTTGACCAATAAAATCTAAAACAATCGCCCCTGTTCCGGTTGTCGGAACGACAGTCGTTCGTCGAAATTTGAGATTTTCATTAGCGTTATGAGGCAACTAGTGACAAAATTTACTACAAATTATAATTTCTATTATCCTTTCGAAATTAAAGAGTATTGAAAACGTGTTAAAATCTGTCGTTAATGTTTTTCTTTACGACATAATTCAACGAACGACTGTCGGTGCGAACGACT
>JAPVRG010231117.1:0-10296 GCA_029783565.1 Rhagoletis cerasi | reverse complement strand
TTCATTAACACTTGTTTGTCCTTAGTACATACGTTCAGCCACAAACATCGTCAACATCTTGTTGGCCCATTGAAAACTGATTGACTGTGTTGGCATTATTAGCCGTTTTAATTTAATAAACCACATTTGATTTGATGCCATTTAAAGTAAACTCCTTTCGAAAGGCGACATCAAGGCAGTACGCACACTTGACTGGCTGCAGCGCTGGCGGTGGCGTTGGCCCAACAAAAATTTACCGGCCCGCTCGCACACAAGCGCTGAAAATTGCAGCCAACAATGCAGCAACTAAAACAACTAACCACGCCTGCAACAGACGCCAGACGTGCCAGCGACGTGCGATCAACTTGGAATGCAATTTCACTTTCAAGCAGACATCGCGACGGTCGGGCATGCAACCGAGCCATCGAGCGAGTCAGAAGGTAAGCGCCAAGAGCGCCACGCGGATGACAGGCAGCACATCCAAACCAACATCATTCACTGTATCCAGTATCTATAGCCAAAAATGGTGTTTACATGTTGCACTGGGAATTTTTACCATTTTTAGTAAACGCCAGCAACAACAACAACAACATAAAAGCAGCAAATGCTGTTATAACTTGCGTTGCCATGCCACTCAGCGCACGTATGCCGCCCGTCCGCGCGGCCGCCCGCCCACCAACCACTCGAGTGCCACACAAAAGTGGAGTAAATGTATGGTGACAGCAACTGAATTGCTGCAAGCAATGTTTATAAGGCAGCAAGTGGCTACAAACAAGAAATAACTGCGGCCGCCAAGTGATGCGTGAAAGTGAAGGGCAACGCATAAAACTACGTAAAGTAAAAACAAAATATCTGTACATATATATTATGAAAACAACTACAACAGTAATTTTGGTAAAAAGCCAGCAAATTAAATTAATAACTACAAATTGTAGTACAAAGTGCGCAAAGTGAGTGGCGGTCTGCAGGGCATGTGGCATGTGGCATGTAGCACACAGTAATGCAGACGATACGTGCCGTGCAGGTGTGATGAATTAACAGTATTTGCAACAAAATTTAATAATCCCATTGGGGATGAGCGCATCTGGCTGCGAGCGAAGCTAAGTGTTGATATTTAAAGTAGCAAGCGAAAATATGCAGACGCATTCTGAGAAAGCTTATCGGCGTGGTAAAGGCGTGCTTTTGCGTATATTCTTGGCTGCTAGTTGGCTAAATGGCAGTGAAAGTGGAAACTGAGAAGGGTGATGTGCTTATAGGTTGTGTTGGATGTTACACGGACTATGACTATGAATAGTGAAAGATCAATAATCTCTGCTTCTAATGCTGCAGTCTTCCACACGCCCTCAATTAGGGCAACACGTTACATCCGCCAAAGTTTCCTAACTGACGTAGTCCTCTCTACCGGATTCCATCATATGAGGACTTCCTAGAACACTATAGACAAAGAAATATCTTAAGGGAAGATGATGATGCCTTTCTAACGCTTTAATCAATGATAGACGGATACGAAAGCTATAGGCCCGAGCACTATATTTTATCAGAAAGCTCGAGGAAAACGCACCTAATTGATGGAAGAGTTCAGTTGAGTATCTTAGGACTCTGGCGGGTCCACAGTTTGCAGATCACTTAATCATGTACACTTGTATCAGATCATAAATTTTACCCAGAAATCTAACCCTCACCGATCGCAAGGGCAAAAACCCGATCTCATCTACAGCTCGCCTAGTATCTCGCTTACAACCATAGTCCCGTGAATGGGTAAGAGAATATCACCTAAAGGAGTGTATCTTTGCTCTATGCCTGATATAGGCACTACTTTCCTTTGTCGTGACAGTTCTGTCGTAAATTATTTTTAGCAGGTCGGTTTCGATCTCAATTTTTTATAGAAATCTGACGATTGCTCCAGGCAGGACATTTGAAAGACCCCTCGATTTTACGATCGCGCCTTGAGAGGCGATTTCAATAGTTTATTTTTCAAGATCAGTCGTTCTAAACCGGGATGAATTTTTTTATACGCGAAGGATTTTGTCGATACTCTGGTCACTCCAAAAGTCTTGGGAATACACCCAGGTACACGCAACTTGCTTAGATTGGAGCCAGCCAACGACCAGATGTCTTCAAAGTATTTTGCGAGTGAGCGGATATAATATCGTCCGGTCCCGTTGAGTTGAAGGGCTTGAAGGACTTTAGGGTGCAAACAAGGCGGCAATTATCCAAGAGTTTACATAGGGCGGTGCAACAATTCTACGTCCCTCAAACGGAGGCTTCTCTACAAATCAACTCTAAGAATATAAAGAATTTAAAGAGATACATACATAGAAGACTCTTCAGTCGCTAGGGGTTGAGCAGCCATGGATCGTATAGAGTACTTGTGTACTTACACCGTGGGCCCTAATAACTGTGGCCTCTAAATTGTGTAATAAAAAGATATTTCGAGTTTACTTTAAGTTCAAAACTGGTTTTATTTATTTACTACAGCATTAGCTTGTATTATTTAGGTTCAAGCTCGAGCCCCTCGTCTTTCATTGTTTTTAAAATCTTCAAACGTTTTCGATAACTTGTACAGACAACCTCTTCTGGAATTTCTATACAATTTTTTGGGCTTAAATTGATTGAATTTTAAGGTTTTGACATTTTCCAGTTTTCCCATCATGTATCCCCATACGCAAAAATCCCATGGATTCAGATCCGGGAACATACATATAAGCCATTTCGTCCGTCGAAATAAAACGCAAAAATGGCCCTTTCACCAGCCCTTAACAATTCCTGTAGTGCTTTGTTACCTGGATATGCTGACGCTCAGAGTTTTCTTATACCGAGCTATTGTGCGTTGGACAAACAACGCTACGCTTAACACCAAGCTCCTTACAGACGAGTTCTTTTTGTTTTTTGATTCCATCGCGCACAGACTTTTGAAAGCAGTCGGTAAAACTTAAAACCAAACTGCCAACCCGGTAAATTTCAAAGCTTGCTTGGTTCAGTACAACGAAGCTCTAAAAAAGGTACAACAGTTATTAGGGCCCATGGTGTACATACTTGAGTAATCATGTTTCATTACAGAAATGTGGCAAGAATATGAAGTAGCCATCGAAATTGAAAAGTTTTCAAGCGCAACCTTTTCTTACCAAAAATCGAGCAGCATACCAAGGCCGATTGCGAAAACTGCGACAGCATACAATTAATAATTCGTGGTTGGCAGAAGGCCAAGTGTTCGTGGAGTTGGGAAGCGGCTGCCATATAAAGCAAGATTTAGGAACACGAAAGGTAAGAAACAAAAATATAAAAGATTGCACACTGGAGCATCTTACGCGAACATACGCAGCTTTTGGCGAATAAAGTGCGAAAAATATGCGGAAAGGATGTGGCAGAGAGCGAAAATTAATAAAAATTATAATTAAGTGGGAAACTGAAAATATGAAAAATAAACAAATTTAAATTGGTTTACATTTTTGGCAGCAGGAACGCTGGTGAAGGTGAGCAATGCGCACAGAAAGAGCAAAGGCGAAAGGAAGCGAACGAGCGAGCGGAGGCCAGCCAGGCAGCCAGCAAACGCCAAACAGCGCGAAGACGGAGACGGACAGAAGAGCAGCAGCAACTGTGAAATGATAAACAAATTTGTAGATGCATCTGATGGTATTGTTGTTGTAAATGCAGCTGTCGCATGTTGCTTAGTGCTGTGCTTCGGTGCGGTTGTTGGCGCAAACGAGCTCAATAACAAGTGAACTCAATAACAAGTTGACAAAAATTAACAAAAACAACAATAATAATAAAAAGAGCAACAGCCACAGCAGCTACGGCAATCATTCAAAAAGGTAAAAAAAAAGTCACAAAGCAACGCAGAATTGCCGCACGTTGCAGTGGCGCGCCGCTGGTGTATAGCGTATAGCCAACAGAGTTGTTTTCGCTTTGTCTGCCTCGTTTTGTTTTGGTTCTGTTGTTTTCTCTGATTTGTATTTTATGCTTTGTTTTTGCCTGTTTTGCGGCGCGCGTATGGTCGCTGCTGCCAAAACTGGATTTTCTAAAAATAGACCGTGGGGAAATACTTGAATGTGCGCCACATGTGCCACCAGTCAGCCAGCCAGCCAAAGAGCCAACCTGCCAACCAGCCTACCAACCAGCCTACCAACCTACCATCATATTGGCGACCGACAACCGGAGCAAGCGACAACCAGTTCGCCAGTGCCAGGCACGCATCCTTAAGCACTGATGGTGTGTTTTTGAAATTTAAACATAGCTCACACATACTAGCCTTAATGCAAAGGTGTAGCTGTCAGCTTAGCGTTGAATAAACGCTTCTGTCACTGACTGTTGCTCTACTCTGCTCAGCTCTCCACATCTGACTGCTGGCGGTGGGTCTATCGCTTCAGCACCACTAGTTCCATGGCTCTCTGTCTGCCTGTTCGCCTATTTGTCGGTTAGTCGAATTGTTCTTACTTCCACCCGACTGCCTCGGAGGCTTTTGCGGACATATGTATTTGCGCATTGCGTTAACCACAACGAGTTGGCGGCCAGCCAAGCTATTAGTAAGCGCTGGATTGCGGTTCAGTTGCGGCTCACTAACATCTGGTCCGTGTTAAGTCCAGTAGAAGCTGCGCGACCGCAAATACACACATGTGGCACAAATGGCTTACGCTCAACGAGGTGGTATTTTCAACATTTTCAATGTAGGTTTGCTAGCGCTGCTTTATTCTCTTCGAATTTTGCATCTGCTGTCATTCTCTGTTCGAAACTCTTTCAGTATAACAGGCAAGAGTGTGGCTGCTTGTTCAGAAATGGAAGAAACAGCGGTTGCGGCATGATTCAGAAATGCTAGTTGAGCGTGACTAATGACTGCATACATATGGAGGGCTACTTAGAGTGGTGAAAAGGCTAAAATCACTAAGGCAGTTCGCTGTATAAAGAAGCAACGTTACTGCATACATATGTTTCCAATTCCAGCAAAAAACCGCCGATAGAAAACAAATACAAAGGAGCAACTCTACATATTCATTCTACTTTCAAAGGGTTAGAATTTTCCAACAAAATACATACCTCACTTGCCTTTTCTATTTAAGTAAATTGCTTTCACATTTTTGTATAATGCGGGTTTAGTAAAAGCTACAAAAAGTTCAATGCAACCAGAACCCGAAGCGTGTTTTTTACATTCACCGGAAACTGTCCTAGCAGTTTTAATCATCGGCATTGTCCGACGCAGAGAGTCTGGGGCTAAGGCACCGGGCTGAGCCTCTGGCGGCTGAAAGTAAACCATCCGGCCTCAGGATCGTCGAGCTGGAGAAGACTGCGAAAAGATGTTTGGTAACGTGGAAACCTTTCCGGCATGCAGGGAATGTGTTTACCACTTCGGAAAACAGACCCGATAAGTAGCCGGTTGAGCCAGTTGCACCTGGCTGTACGAATTTCAGCCAGTGCGTCTCACGCGGGCGCTGAAGCCCTTCGTCTGCGATTGACTGGGTTAAGTCATTCTGTTCTTGCATTCTGCCGATGTCGATTCATGCCGATGTCGTGAAGCCACCGCGTCGTATTAAGGAAGCGTTAACAATTATGCATGCCCAGAGGGATTCTAGGCGCAGAAACCGGGAAGATCGTAGGAAGGAAGAAGTGCTAGAAACAAATTTTGAGGGAGAGTATGCCACCTTAGGAGACTCTCTGTTTAGTTTTAGGCACCATGGACTTAGCGTTTCGAAATTCGATCAAAAACTGACGAACACAAAGATGGCCTTTAATTTACTGATTCCTTGGATCAGGAGATTTAACTCCAAGATATCTTGGAAGTACAAACATTGAGCGATTGACTGTGTTGAAAGGAAGGATTCGAGAGAGGACTTAAGAAATCCAGTGTAAATATTAACGTGGAATTCTTCTTGGCGCCAGGCGCGAGTTCCTCCTAACGGAATTTTATTATTTAATTTATTTAGAAATGAAGTCTCAATGAAGTAATACATTTTATGTTTAAACTACATCCATTAGGAAAACTTTCGACAGAGAATTCGCGCTCCACAGCAATCATTTGTTTGATTTATTTTCAAATACGATTTTGATTTCCAATTAAAAATTCCAGTATGGAAATGCAATTAACCACAAAGGAAAATAGTTGATTTTTTTATTTGAATATTTCAATAAAAAGGCAAAACGGCGAAAACTGCATTTTCAAGCTTTGCATTTTTTATTACATAGGCAATTAATTTTCAACAACAACAAGAAAAAATAAAAGGTAATAGAAAAACACTAAATATGTAATAAATAAAATGCCATGGAAGCAACCACAACCACAACCACAAATTGCAACAAAAACTGTAAACAAGAAAATTTACTAAAGATTCAATAACACACACACTCACTTACACGGGTGATATGCCTGCGCTCGTAAATGTATCACAACAAAATTAAAAAAAACAATAAATTTAAATTTAATGCCACAACTGCTTAAACGAACTAAAAAAAGACAGCCATACAAAATGGGCAATAAAAAATTGCAACCAGTTTAAAATGCAGCATTTATTGATACACATCTGCGAGTGTGTATGTGTATATGTGTGTCGCGTTTGTTATGATGAAACGGCAGCAACAGACTATGCGGCAGCAGCAGCGGCTTTAACCAGCACCAAATGCAACCTGTTAAATGGACATATTAAAGCAGCAACAAAACAAAAACAAAAATAACAAATTGCATAGAAAAATTGACGACCAACAGCAAAAGCGGCAGTCAAAGCAGCTGACCAACAAGAAAACCGCAGCCACAACAAAAGCAACAGCAATAAAAATAACGCGCACGCACGCACATAGCAGGTGGCAATTGTTAACCAATGGCCAATGTTCGGGACTCGGGGCTCGGGGTTTGGTGGCCAGTGGCTGGTGGCTGGTGGCCGGTTGCTGCTCTTTTTGCTTGCTGCCTACCATCTATCTCAGCCCATTTAACCGGCCAGCCACGCTGTCACCTGGGTGCAAATTAAACTACGTTCACCTCAATGGATGCGCCGAAAAGCAATAGCAACAACAAAAAGCTGCAAAATCTAAAAATTTGCAGCAGAACAAAATGAAAATGAATCAAACTGCGTCGATATAAAATCATAGCTGAGCAAAAAAAAAATAAAGAGAAAAAAAGGCCACTACATATCTATTGGCCATATTGATAAAGGCAGTTAATAAGCATTGGACGACAGCCACCAGTCTCAAACTGGATGACACTGCGACACACTCACCGATACTGACATAGATACATTTGTTTGCTTGTGTGCGAGAAGTTACTGGCATTTTGGAAGATGGATCGTTGAGTCGATCGTCCGATCATTCGATTGCTGGATAGTTGGACGGATCGATTGAATGAGAGATTGCTGCATCTGATAGCGGCAAAAATCACAGAAAAACGTGTAAATTTGCTGCTGCCACGAACTTGCACGTACATACAAACATATCTGCATGCTTACATATCTACATACATACAAGTATAACGAGTTCTACTGCGGAGAGCAAGTTGTTAATTGCTGTGGCAACTAGCAATACTCAGCTAAATACTATTAATAAATGCAAAAATTAAATTTTCCATAGGTAAAATTTGTGCATTTCAGATAGGTATGCTTGTATTTGGTGTAAAAGTCCAATTTCTTTACTCTGCATGGCCACATATGAAGTGAAAATTTGCTTTTGATCAATCTAATCTGGAATACAAGCTTTTTGAAGCTTTCTATACTCATCACAGAACAAAAGCTCTTTTTGGTGACAGCAGAGGGAGCTTTTTCTATAAAATCCAAAAAGCTCTTAAGAACTTCGCTCAATACTTTTTCTCTATGCGCACTAATATGGCATCTTTAAACGGCTTTATAAAGCTTTACGATCACTTCCAGCGTCGCGTGCAGAGCTTTTATAAACTTTTTATACATTTTATCATTATACAAACTTACACAGAGTAAAAGCTATTTATCAAGCTCCTTTAAGCTTTCTATATATTTTGTATATGCGTGAGCAGAGTAAAAGCTCAGCGCTGATATCTGGAAATGTTGACCAGAGAGAGCTTTTACCATCCGTTCAATCGATGTTTGCGACGCACCCAAATCTAGCGAATAAAAATTTTCGCATAATCTTGGAAGTCATATCTGATAGCCCATCCCCTTTTCAGCACATACATACCTCCACCGTTTTGACGAACTGTGTACCAGGAACAGAGGTGCCGAAAGGAAACTCTACTTACGGCTATAGGCTGCCATCTCATATTTTCCACTACTAAACAAAGCAAAATACCATACTATCAAAGCATCCACTCGTGGGAAGTCATCGCCAATGTCAGCGCGTCTACGACTGGAGAACGGCTAGTAATCCGTACGAAGACTTCCTTTTAAGAAGGCACGATATACCTATCAGCATTGAGGAAACAGAAATTTTTATTGAACAACTCTGTACTGGGTGCTGTTAGAGACTTAACAGTGGGAAAGGTCCTCAAAATACGACAGCACTATCTGCAGCTTTCACCAATGTCGTGCGCTTTCTCGACCTCAGTCTTCCCATGCCAGAAGATGAAGAGGACACCACTTTACGGGACCTCCTTAGTCGAGGGGATATTGAGAACTGCTGTTACAAAAACCTTACAAAAAAAAAAAACCTTAGCATGCGAAATCTGATCTCGAACACGCCTATGGGATTTTTAATAGACTTACATATTCTGCGGAGTACGTATGTATATAGAGTAAGCTTTTGAAAGTTTTTGAACATTGCAGTCGAATATTTCTGGTATGTCTGTGGATGAGTTTCTAACGAGGGTCAAGGAGTTGAATAGCCTATGCTCTACTCTACCTTGTTGCAGAATATTTATCTGCAGGCATAGGTTTATTGCGGTTCAGGCCCATTAGACCGTCACTTGGTAGTTGGAAGGGATTTGTTAGGCAGTTGAAGCCGGGATCTTTTGACAACCAATTGCGAGGCATGTAGAGTGGAAGAGGAAGGTGAATATATATAACAGGAACCCCTATCGGAGATTAGGATGGTTAGGACTATTAGCTCGAAGACCTAATCATTTTATCATATTCAGCTTTGACCATTTTCGTCGGGATCAGCTGCCAAACTAGTCGGCTTGGGTATGAAGTTGGAATGAGTTCGATTATTAGGCCAAGGGTTCGCATGGCTTATGGCTCAGTAGGATGGAGCCACCAGTACAAACCAAGACATAAAAATCAAGCATTTTTAAATTTTTATGCAAATGCATAAGCTCAACTTGTTTCAATAACCAAAATTATGCAACTGATAAGCTCATACAAAACTCTTACTATCGGTTTCACGGAAGCAATTTAAGTGAAAAATAATTTTTTTTCTGTCATTTTCCATATTAAATTCAAGTTAAAAAATTAATTTTCACTTAAATTTCTTTCGTGAAACTGGCTCTTAGAACTACATATTTCGTAGTAAACTAAGATTTCAATTATGTCGAGCTGTTTGTGTGTTTGGCTTAATTAATTATTTGAGTAAAACCGCAAACCAGGGTGCATGTTACAACGCCTAAAGCTGTGCTTCGAAATTTGTATCTTTAATTACGTAAAGGCAATAATCACATTTTACATGTGCGTAAAATTATGCAATCAACTGCTTGCTGCGAAAGTAGTTAGTGTAATTTACACTGTTCAAGGTAAGCACATTACTTTCACTTTGTGGTAAAAATATGCAAATATTTTTGGTATGTTTTTATACCCAAAAAACTGCAACTAAATAATAAGCGACTAACTCTTTTTACACCTTGAAATTGATATAAACAAAAAATTCATACATACATTTGTATGCATGTATGGTCATACACATGAATGTTTGCGTTCATTTCCTTCATTTGCATGGCTCAACGATTTGTGCGCTAGCTCGCTTGAAACCGCAAATTAAGTTAATTAACCGCAAAATGTTAGCAAGTTAATCAGCCACTGAAGTGCAACAAGAACTCAACAATTCGAGCGAATGCGCCTTGAAGTAGGCAAGTACACACTTTGCTTGGCAATTTTAGCAAGAAATTAAACACTCTTTGATCAAAGTAAGGAGCTAAAGTAAGGTTTGGTGGCAGCTTTGTACTCTGTTTGAAATTTAAATATTAACATTGTTATAGTTTTTCGCTTACGATGTATTTTTTTCACTGTAGGCAATCTAACTGAGAGCTTAAAATCATACTTCTCCACGAGAAATTTTTTTTATATAAAAAAATAATACACTTCCTACATTTTATGGACCATAATTCTTCGACAAGAACCTTTCAGTAGCCAACTGAATATATTTTAAAACGGGCTGCCCATAACAATGGATCTAGTAATCGTGTAACCGCGCACACAAGCATGATCAGCAGCGATCAGTGCT
>JAPVRG010231102.1:0-10663 GCA_029783565.1 Rhagoletis cerasi | reverse complement strand
AATGTCCTTGTCGACGTTTGGCCAATAAACATGACTACGTGCAATGGATTTCATTCGCTGCTGCCCTTGATGACCTTTATGTAGCGTCTTCAATATTCGCCTTCTGTACGTTGAAGGAATGACGATACGTTCTCCACTTACCAAAATTTCATCGACTACTGCTAGTGAATCTTTGCGGTTGTAATACGGAAGCAAGTCACTATCGTGCAATGACTTTGCGTTTGCTGGCCATCCGGTTTGAACATGTTGCATAACCTGCTGGAGATGTGTGTCCGATTTGTGGCGTGCGCCTTGATGTCACACAAAGGGGAGTGACCTACAGTTTTATGCCGACTCCGAACGGCGATTGTATTTTTGTGAGAAGCTTTTTCATGGCAGAAGTACCCTCGGAGGTTTGCCATTGCCTGCCGAGGGGTGACCGCTGTTAAGAAAAAACCTTTTTTCTAACCTTTTTTGCGACGTTGACCAGGGCTTGAACCCAGGCCTGCGGAGTGGAAGCGTGCACTGCTTACCACTACACCACAGCGGCGACAACCTATCAACGTTTCCAAAATTTTCGGTTTTTACATGCGTAATGCTGAAGTCATATGCCATAAGGGTGAGAGCCCATCTTTGAAGTCTACTTGTGGCGTGTACTGGAATTCCCTTGTGTGATCCAAAAATTGCGAGTAGTGGCTTATGGTAGGTACGGAGAGTAAATTTTTGACCATATATCATGCGGTGAAATTTCTTTACGGCGAAAACTAAGGCTAAGGCTTCTTTTTCAATTTGGCCATAGTTCTTTTCTGCCGGTGTCAGAGATCGTGATGCGTATGCCACTGGTTTCTCACTTTCGTCTGGCATTGTGTGAGAGATTTGTGCTCCCAGTCCTTGCGAAGAGGCATCTGCTGAAATTATAATTGGAACCTGTGGAAAGCTTCACGTTCCGCTGACCAATACCATTTTTTATTGCAGTGCAATAATTCATCAAGCGGTGCGCGTAACGATCTCATTGTCCCGATGAATTTGCAATAAAAATTTACTGAGCCAAGAAATGATCTGAGCTCGCTAACATTCGTTGGCCTTGGTAAGTTTGTAATGGCAGTGATCTTACTAGGATCCGGTCGAATGCCTTCGGAATCAATTGTGTGACCCAAGTATTTGATTTTACTTTGGAAAAACTCGCATTTGTCATAGCTAACGGTTATGTTGTATTCTGCAAAACGATGTAGTACTTGGTTAATTGATTTACAGTGCTGACTGAAGCTTTTGCTTGCCACGATGACGTCATCTAGCTAGTTCGTTGCTTCTGGAATGCCTACTAGAATCTTTTCAATCGCTTGCTGAAAAGCACCTGGTGCTGACTTTATTCCAGGAACAAGTCTGTTGAACTTATATAAACCGCGATGAGTATTTATAGTTAAAATAGATTTAGTTGCCTCGCCTACGTCGAATTGCATGTACGCGTCATTGAAATAGAAGCGCGAGAAGTACTTAGGGCCTTTGAGGTTCATCAAGATGTCCTCTGGTAATGGTAGTGGATGAAAATGTGACTCGACACTTGCGTTTAACCCGGTTAAGTAGTCTGCACAAATTATAATTTTTCCATTTGGCCGCTTCACTATTACAATTGGAGCTGCCCAATCGGAATAGTTAGTCGGTGAAATAACGCCTGCGGTTTCAAGTCTCTTTAGCTCTGCTTCTACCATTGTTGTAACTGCGTAAGGTACTGGACGTTTTGGGCAAAATTTCGGTATAGCGTTAGGCTTCAATGGCAGTGAATTTTTATCTTTCCACAATGTCCAAGTTCTTTGCGGAACACTGTATGGAATTCTGTTTTAAATTTCGCTATTTGTTTTGCCTCTTTCGCTGCAAGTTGTACTTTCAACAGAATGAGTTGATGGGTATGTCCCACAGACCGAACTCTTCAAAAAAATCTGCTCCTGCGATGTTAAGATCGTTTACTGAAGTAACCAAAATCCTCCTTTGTTTTTGTTCGCCTTTATGCGCAATGGTTGCAGTAAACTCGCCTTCGAAGTCAATTTTATTGCGGTTTGCGTCACGTGCAGAATGCTTTGTTGTACTTAAAACTGGCTTATTAAGGTTTTCCCACATCTGCAATCTGAAGCGGTGTCCAGTTGTAAACGTGCTTTATTGCCATTTATGAAAATTTCTATGTGTTTTCTAAGTTGCGAAAAATCTATTATTTTTCTATGTAGTTTGTGCCACTGTGTCAGCTGGCCTTGTTGTTTTATCATGTGGTTTCGGTTTCTGCTGTTTCTGTTGCGCCTTCGGTGGATTTTGTTTTTGCAGACTGCGTTTGGCTGGTTTGCGTTTAATTACATTACAGTAGCCTTCCTTATGGCCCACGGTTCCGCATTGGTTGCATTTGTGACTCGAGTATGTACAGTACCGAGCATAGTGCACACCTCCGCAAAACCAACATGGAGAAGGTGGTGTTTTCTGTGCTTTTTCCACCAACTGGTTTTTCTCCTGGACTGCGGCGTTCTGCTGCGTATGAATTGCATGTGTTACGGCTTGGGTGTTACCTATCGTCTTTATATCCTGCTGACGTTGGAGCGTGCGTTGAATTTCTGCGTTGATTGTGTCCAGAGTAACTGGCTTATCCGGTTTTTCCTCATCAAGCATTTTAAGTATTTCGTTACAGGAACTTGCGTCTTTCGGTGTTTGCAAGCCGCTTACAAATATCAAGCACTTTAAATAGTCTTTACTAAGGCCCCTATTATGGTTCTGAGACAACTCAACTCAACTATTTATTGGTATTGCCGTTCACAACTGTTTTGAGTTGAGTGTATCCAACTAGATTATTTGAAAAAGTCAGCAATTCGATACAAATTTTGATATTTTACTAATATATTATATTAATTATACCATTACAACAATTCAAAGCAAAAAAAAAAAAACGAAGATCAGGTACGAATTATGAGCCCGAGGATGTTGGTGCCAGACAACTGAAAGACAACTATCTTTTCAGAGTTGAGTTGAGTTGTGTTCCACAATACAAATTTACAACTTACAACTCAACTATCTTCAAACTTGTGAATCATAATAGGGGCCATAATTTGTCGAGCTGGAACTTTTCGCATTGCCGATTAACCCTTGCAATATATGAAATGTAATCTTCTACCTCGGTTTTTACGATTTGAAAACATTTGAAACGTGTGTTGAAAAGAGAGTGCTTCTCCTCAAACATTGCTGTTAATTTGCTCACGGTGGTGCTGAAGTTAATTTCGCTTGATTTAGCCAGCAGAATTACATTGGCATACTGCTGGTAAACTGCGGAACTAACTTTACGCAACAAAAGCCTTGTTTTATCTGCATCACTCAGCTGCTTGGCGTCTTCTTCAAAGATGTCTTGGTATCTGGCATACGGCCTCAAAAGTGTTCTGGTCCTCCGGTTCACGAACAAACTCTTGCATTTGTTTTGCTAATATGTCCATCAATTGCTCTCGGCTTACGCTGCTGTTGGAGGGTGCTCCACTCGCTGAACTACTAGAGGCTAGCTAGAAGTTCCTGAGTTGTTCTTTGAGTCTCAGTTTGTTGTACGAGCAAACGTGCTATCAGTTGTTCCACCGACGACGTTGTCTAGAACCTTTGTGTCTTAAAATTTTGTCCTTCGTCGCCAATATCTGTTGTAACCGTGTCACGCGTTTATTTTCTTAAGATCGACAAAAGTTAACAACTGCAACTAGCTTATGCAAAAACGGTATTAATAAAAAATTATGTGTATGTATCAGCCAATCAAAAGTTGAGAACGTATATATGGGGAATTCGCTTGTCAAAAACAGGATGTTGCCATCTGTTTTCTTTGGATCTGTCCCACTATCCAACACGTACCAATTTTTTTAAAAGTTGTCTTATTGTAAGTGCCCTTCAACGTCAGTTTCCAACTCTATCAACGAAAACATAAAATACGTGTCCGGATTTGATTAAAGGTGAAAGTCATTCCTCTTTGAATGAGTATAATGGTGTGTATGACCAAAAGGTGGAAATTTCAACATATTTACATTTCTCCAACTATTCACACGTTTTCGAAATATTTGACAGATAAATTGAGATCCTAAACGGTAACTGGTACAAAATTTAAAAACATTTGATAAAAAAATAAATTGATATTTTTGAAATCAAGCGTAATGTTTAAGGAAACTTATTTTTTATATTTGGAGCTAAAAGGCCACTCCTTTAGATTTAATTTTATACTGGTGTTTGTCTGTCTACAGAAGTTCAAAAAATACCAAAAACCCCTTTTTTGACCATTGAAATTGTTAATTTCTTAAAAACTAGAGACAATTGAATAATTTGAAGGTCAGAATCTGATTCTATGGAAAAAATCGTATAAGAACCAAGGGTCACTAGTTGTGCCACATGCATTTGTTAGAATTTTGTTGGGCTGTGTTATTAACCATTATTTAACAGGTCTGCTGCCATACAAACTGAATTTTTCATACTGTATATCTCTTGAAGTGTTCATGGTACAGTACTGAAACTTGGTATGGAGATATACGAAATCAATCATGGAAAAGAAATTGGGATTTATTGGAAAATGGCGCGTGGAATCTCCCATACAAACTGAATTTTTCATACTGCACATCTAGAGCTATTCATGATAGAGTACTAAAACTTCGTATGGAGATATTTCATATATCATTTCCATATTCATGGAGAAAAGTGGGGGCCTTTGGAAAAGAAAGCGTGGAAATAAGTAGGCTTTGAGATAGTAGACTTCGAAAAATGAAAATGATTTCGCCAAAAAGTACTGATTTTAGGGGTTTCAATCATGTATGTATGTGGATTATTATATTATATTAACTGCAAATTTTCATTAAATATTCTCATTTCCCATAATTATTTATTGTAGAATTAAAATTAGCTTTGCGAAATCCAATTGTACAAATGGGCTTAAAAAGTAGGTAGCGTTTCGAAGTGAGCTATGTGTGTATATTAGGGCGTTTTTTTTTGCGACTATTGTTTTTAACACGCTTATATTAGTTTCACTTGTATGTTTGTTTGCTTGTTTGTTTGTAACTTTTACCTGTCCACATAAGTTGCACATCATCTGCTGCATACATTTAGGCGTGTATAGTTCTACAAGCGTAGAAGCTGCTGCAAGCGTGTTTTTTAGTTTTTTAAACTATATTCTGCTTATTTTTCACTCCCACCTCGAAATTTTGTGGAAAATACCTTAAAAAAATCCCTGAAAATTTGAACCCTTAATATTAACATTAAGTACTCACCCAAGGTGTTCAAAGATTTCCCATATAAAATACAGGTAAACTTTGATAATTTTTCTTTAAAACTCTACAGCTCAGAGGCATTTTATGGTATAAGCTTAGTCAATAATAGGGTCTCTTCAGAATTGAATGCTCTACAAAAGTGTCCAAATAGAAATCGTATTTATGATCCGATTTGCTTGAAATTTGTCACTTATAGGCTGTTTTTGCTTACGCGTAAATGCACATTTAGCGCATTTAGCTCTAAATGCTTATGTAAATGTACATTTATCCATACAAAATTCGTTATCTAAATGCAACTTAATGCAACTCCATTTCAGCATTAAGGATCTAAATGCTAAAAGCCACTCTGCATTCTTTGAAAAATACCACGATTCGAACATGGTTTAATGAGAAAAAGTGGAAACATTGCTTTTTTCGCGTATACATACAGAGGATTTACTAGCTGTGTTCCGAGATCGACGATCGAGATTTCTTTTTTTTATATCACATTATTTGAACAAAAATACGCAAATCTAGCATCAGTCTGATGCTGAGAGAAATATGGATCAATTTAAGATAAACTTCTATTTTGTTTCATCATTGAATTAGGTTATTTTAATTGACAGTACCGACAAATCGATATAAATACAAACAAATTTTCGGCTATGATTAAAACAATTGTAGTTTTTATATTAAATTCTTTGTTTAAAATTTATTTTTTAATGTTTTAGTATGTTTTTTTAGCATGTTTTTCTCACGGTGCGAATTGATCGTTATTGATACGGATCTGAATGAGTGTCCGGAACGGAGCTGTTTGTCAAATACATACGATTTCGAACTTGAGTAAATGTACATTTATTAAATGCGATAGCATGAACGCTCTTCGAAAATATATGTTCGAAAGTGCTAAATGTTGCATTTTAAATGCAGCAAACACGCTACGTTACGCACGTGACAAAAATGGAAGTTGCTTTTAGAGCCGTAAGAAAAAATGCGAAAGTAAGCGAATTGTTAAAAATGGAGCTTCATAATTCATGTTTGCTTCTAAAACAACTGAGCATGGGTTGGCTGAGAAAAAAAATTGTTGATTACTCACGTGACATTACGCACGTGACATTTTTTTCCATCATTATATTTTTGTTAATATTGCTTTTAAACGACTTTTTAACGCAAAAAAACATGCATTTTATATAGAATATAATTTATATTTTGACTTCAGTGCCACCTAGCGGGTCAATTTTTGGAAATCTCTGACTTACGATGCCAAAATTGAGCCAAATCAGACCATAAATACGGTTTTTCAAAATATCTTGACACTGGCGCCACCTAGCAAGACCATTTTTTCGCAAAAATGTTTCTGCTTACATAACCAGCATATATGAGTTTTGTTTTTTCTTCGCGGTTGACATTCTGGTGGAAACGCCCATGTGCTGAATAACTTCTCCAAAAAGAGTTCACATCCTTTTTGCTATACTCCCAAAATAAATTTTCGAAATAAAACTTTTTTTGTCTCTAAGTGGTGTTACCCATTAAACGAGGATAGCAAGAGCATTAGATAAATGCATGCTACAAAAACTCACTATTTGTATATAAGAGTTAATTGCTTTATGGTAATATAGTTAAAAAATAATATTTATTTTTAGGTTGTAGAGCACTACGAAAATCCAAGGAATGTTGGTTCACTGGACAAGAAAGACCAAAGCGTGGGTACCGGTTTAGTTGGTGCACCTGCCTGCGGCGACGTCATGAAACTGCAAATAAAAGTAGATGAAAACGGTAAAATTGTTGACGCCAAATTTAAGACCTTTGGTTGCGGGTCTGCCATTGCTAGTAGCTCTTTAGCTACTGAATGGGTCAAAGGCAAAACTATTGATGAAGCCGGAAAACTAAAGAATACCGACATAGCTAAAGAGCTATGTTTGCCTCCAGTAAAACTGCATTGCTCTATGCTGGCTGAGGATGCTATAAAGGCAGCACTCGCTGATTATAAAGTGAAGCAGCAAAAGAACAATTAAATTACTTAAAAAAAATGCGCTGTATAGCTATTGTAGTTTAGCGTTGTACACCGAGTTATCCGGTAGGTAAGTAATGCTTAATAAATATTTCATGTTGTTGTTGTTATTGATGTAGCGGCTTACTTAGCCCTGCCTAGATAGGTTGGACCAGAGGGAGAGGGGCGTTAGTTGAGTGGGGTTTTGGGGGCGTGCGAAGAGGTGCCTCAAGTCATGGATCGACTCTCCGCATGCCGGGCAAGTACAAGATTAACCTACTGCAGTATCCAGAGCGCAGTTGTGCCAAGGTAGAGCGTGTCTCCCGAGGCAGACAAAGTTCGGTCTCGTCTACATCCGGCGGTTGAGTTCCATAAACGGCATTCACAGGCCTGGAGTCAGTATAAGTTAAGACCGACTCCCTGTAAATGCCGTTTATGGCCTGTCGGTATGTTTTTGGGTCCAGAGGTTGTTCTATGATCGTCTGGAATTCGTCCGTTAGTTCGTAAAGATGCCTTCTGACGTGTCTAGGCGAGGGTTCTGCAGCAAGCAGGTGTCTGTTCGGGTATCCACGTCGGTGGCACCCTACTAGGAACCGCTTGCAAAGCATTATGTTATGCTCCTTGACTGGAAGCATTTGGACCTCGTCATGTAGGTGGCGTTGTGGCGACATCAGAAGCAAACCCGTAGCGGTCCGGAGTGCCGTATTTTGGCATGTCTGTAGCTTCACGGGCACGGTATAGTTTAGAACCGACCCGCCAACCGCCTTGTATGTTGCCAGCAACGTTTCTGTCTTTGCCCCAGGTGCTGTCGGCTAGCGACTTGAGGCCCTTGTTGCGGCCCTGTACGCTATCGACAATTGCGGTTGTGTGCGCCGCGAAAGATAGCGGACTATCGAAGGTAACTCCAAGTATTTTCGGTTTGTTCTCCGTGAGTGTGTTGTGGTTTTGTTGCTCGGGTGAACCAGGGTGAGCTGTGGAGACAGCACTGGTGTGCGGTGAGACCGGTGTGTGGCGTGTTGTCACTGTGCCAGCCGCATTGCGCCATATATGACGTGGACCACTGCCGGTGGGTTACACCTGACTGAGGTGGAGTTATGGTGTAGGCGTCTCTGGCATACGCAGCTGGTATATGTTTCTGACCCTTGTCTAGATGCCAGCCCTCAGCAGAGAGGGGTTAGTTCGACGAGACAACAGCCCTTGGTGGGGTAAAACCCGAGTAATTCCGGTACGTAGAACCGGCTGTGGTGTGAATGTCAATAATAATCAATATTTCATAAAAATGACAAGTTTAAAGGTTTAGGTCGCTCTCTAAGTAGCGAACTTCTACCTTCAAATACCACTACAAAATATGTAATCCGTATATGTGAATATAACCCACAAAATTTTGAAATACGAATTGCCTATTTGACATCACAAGAAACCCAAAGAAGTTTACAAGAATTAGAATAATTAAATTATTGCGTTACCGTTTTTGAATTGTCCCCTGGCAACGCCGGGTATTGCAGCTAGTATATGATAAAATTACAAAAAAAAAACATTCTTATACACTGCCGTCCTAATTTAAAATTGGGTATCTGTATTTTTCTTCGGAAATGAGTTATTCACATTGCGGAATTATTCTTGAAAATACGAATGTATTCATACAAAAAGAATATTCAAATTATAAATAATTTTAAAGTTATTGAAGTTTGAAATTTTCACGTTGTCATTATCTATATTTATTTTCGAGAAATCCTCTTGAAAAAGAGGGTATCTACAAAAATATTGCCGTATCCACACTTTTTTCAGTAATTCAGCATACTCATCAAGAACAACGTACAGTGAGTCACAGTGAGTGTGAGCCACACTATGTTTTTGGCAGAGTTATTAAAAAAAAATATTGGAAAATAAGGCATATCTAAAAAATATTTATGTGCTTTTATTGCTGATATATTAGTCTTCAATAGTTACAAGTTGTTTGAAATATTATGTTTTTTAAGTACAAAAACAATAACGAAAACTAAAAAGTTTCACAAATGGACCTCACAGTGAACCTGTTAACAAAACATAACTTAAAATTAAAATTTATATTTTGGTTGGCCACCTTTCGCAGAAAGGGAGAGCCACGAAATCCCCAAATACATTATCCCCAAACACAAAATCCCCAAATTTTTTTTTGGTGACAGTGACACAAAATGCCCAAACTTTTGAATAAATGATATCACCGATCATATAAACAATAGCGCAAACCGAGTCTTACCTTTGTTCTGATTCGTAGTTACATACACCCGATTTACATTGTTCATTCTCTTTTGTGTTTTCTATTTGCTTTTACACGCTTCAATTTTCGTGAATTGAAGTTTTTCGTTCTTTACATGGGAAACGATGAAAATGTCAATAGCAGAGCAAGAAACTTGAAACGATGTGACGGTACAGACGCATGTGTACTCTTCCTTTTTCTTCTCACCCTCTCTTTCCCACTTGCAAGCAGAATTGAACCCATGGCACCATAAACAGGTAAAGTAATAAAACAGCTTCCTCTCTTTATTTTCTGTAATTCGGCTATCTTAAGCTTAAGATTTGTACATTTTAACAGTGACAGAGTGAGGTTTTTTTCATTAAGCTTAACTCATTCTCGATACAAATTTATAGACAACACCACTATTTGGCTACAAAAATATACAAATCGTGTAATCCCAACTTTATACAAAGTTTGGAAGGCAAATTTTCAAATAATCTATATAAATCGTTCTTCTTCCTCACCTGGTATAACTTCACCATGACTTGAACCAAGTTTCAATTTATGGCAATATTTATATACATACATATGTATGTCTATATACATACAATACCCATACCTTTATGTTATTACTAATTTTTTTGCATTTGCACTTTCGCATAACATTTCGTCATACGCTTTATCACTTTTGGCTGTAACTATAATTGTAAAAAGCATTATTCTGAAGTAAATTTTGTGCGAAAAATTATTTAAATGTGTTATTAAAATTATAAAGCTTGAAAACGTCAAAATGGCTAGAAGTGTCTCAGCGGTTCTACCTTACTATACTTGTATCATGGGTACTAATTTGAAAAACAATGAAGTTTGTATTTATTGAAGCTCATGCAAAATATATTCATAAATTCTTGCGACGTATTGCATTGGTCGCGTTCATAAGACGTAGCTGCTTAGCCCAACTGCTACGAAACTGTTGGACTCAACAATTACGTCTTAGAAACGGCTTGATGAATATGTTGCCAAATGAACAGCTGATAAATATAAACAAACAAAATGAAATAGTTGCGCCGAGTATATTTCCAATTCAACGCTGAGCTGCCAGCGTTTTGAAAAATCGTTTAAAGTTATAATGAATTAAATAGTTTATAATTGTTTATAATTATTAAGTAAAAATCATAATAAACAAGTATCTAGTCAACGTAGTATTATTATAAAATATTTTAGTTAATTTATCACATCAATAAT
>JAPVRG010231100.1:2246-14831 GCA_029783565.1 Rhagoletis cerasi | reverse complement strand
CTGAATTTGAATTGCAACTTTCTGAATTTAAAATAAAAATTCTGAATTTGAATTGCAACTTTCTGAATTTGAAATGGAAATTCTGAATTTGAATTGTAATTTTCTGAATTTGAAATGAAAATTCTGAATTTGAAATGGAAATTCTGAATTTGAATTGCAACTTTCTGAACTAAAACTGAAAAAGGTGTAGTCGATTAGCAATTTTTGTGGAAGTTGAAAGTCGAGCAACAAGTATTCGATCAACCGTCTGAAATCAACTAACCGTTCATTTTCGACTAACCGCTCGCCATCGAGTAGTCTGAAAATCGACTAACCGAAATAATTCGAATAGTGACAATTGCTCACAAAAAATTTTTTTATTTTAAAACAAATTAAAATTTTGCTTTTGAGATGAGTTCACGCAGGCGCAAACTTCACTACATTTGAAATCCATCACATTCATACACATGAACATATGTACCCAAAAATATAGGTATTTGTTGATGTAAAACAACTAGTCGAAAAATCGAAAACGAACGGTTAGTCGACTAGTTGTTTGTGAGCGGTTAGTTGAAAAAGTTGAAAAGTTGAAAAGTTGAAAAGAAACGGTTAGTCGATTAGGTGAAGTCGACTATTTTTTTAAACAACTTTTACTAATCGATTAACCGATTAGTCGACTAGTGGATTAACAAGAGCTCTACACGCCACCTATGTATTTGTGTTCTCATTTCTGCATTAGAGGAAGTGATTTCCTCAAAATCGGAGCATGTTTCATTGAAATCGAGCGAACGATACTCTCAAAAAAAGGGGTTTCAAAATGTTAATGTGGCCTATTTATATAGATATATTTTTTAGCATAGCTTGACCCCTGCGCCACCTATCGGAAAAGTTAAAAGTTTGTGCACTCCCCCTACCAAACACCTTTCAAAAAAAAAAAAAACATTCGAATCGGTTAAGAAACATAGGAGAAAATTGTTCCCAATTGATTCATGCTTGCCTATTTATATATAGATATGAATATGAATATGAATAAGAACATGAATATGCTTTACGACGACAGTCGGCATATGTACAATAGAACTGGTTCAATAATTAAATAGAGCCTTTAAACCACTTTCGGCGAGAAGCCCCAGCACTTGCCCAATGATCCTCTTTCGCCAATATTAGTTAGGCTACCGAAGCTTTTTTACTCTTTCCGCTATCCAGTAAGCCTGTTTACAGTTCATGTAAAATTATTTGGACATAGAAAAGTTATACACGCGATGGGTGCGGCGATTGCTCACATACGGCCGTAAGCAAGCGAGAACCACTTCAAAAGGATGTTTGGTGATGTTCAACCCCAACCTGGACGAGAGACCAAAGAAAAGTCACAGCTATAGTGGACTCCTCCGGGTGAACGTACGCTAAAAAAAATGCCAAGGTGGGTCTATTCGCCAAAAAGGCTATGGCGGCAGTTTTTGTATGCAAGCGGTGTCATTCACCTTAATTACCTTGAAAGGGATAATCTTCTGAACTATTGGATAGATTGGACACTACATTTACTCCAGACTTTGTTCCCTACGACTATTTCCTGCTTCCAAACCTAAAGAAATGGCTGGGTGGTAAGAGATTTGAAGAAACGATTGATATTCATCACTGAAACAAACACCAATTTTGAGGACCTTGAAAAGGCCTATTACATATTCGGAGTGGATTGAAAAATTGGAAAAACGCTGGATTAAATATCACTCTAAAATATTATTAAGTTGGAAGATAACTTAAACTGGTTTTTTAATAAAAAATACATTTTTTTTTGAAAGTCACTGGCTTATTAAACTATCATAGCGAGCAGGCACACAATGGTCTAAAATCAAAAAGTAGGGTTCAAAATAGCGTAGAGCTTCCAATTATTAACCGATTTTAGATTTCCTTGTTTTAAATTTAGATATTTTTTTTTTGCTGACGGTGCTACGCATTTTCTTCCACATACGTAAAGTGTGCGGAAATTTCAGCAAAAAAAAAATTATTAAAAATTAGCGCGATAGAAAGTTGGTTATAAAACTGCTTACCTAAAATTTTTCTAAAAACTCAAAAAAAATATTTCCATTTGATGAACATTTTTTATAACATTTCAAATTTTTTTTTGTTTTGTTTTTAGTTTTTGGAGAACCCTATAATTGTTTTCAAAAAGTTTGTATTATGTAGCAATAATTAACAGGTACAGGAGAATCTATTTTCCTTAAATTTACTATTTTCTCTGCACTTTTCCCTAAACATAATATAAGCAAAAAAAATTCAAAACTCGACCTCGAGTGATCTCTTAGGAATTTAGTTTAGTTTATTCTAAAAAAGGAGAATCTAAAATCGGTTAGGAATTGGAGACCATTTGAAGAGCTAAACAAAGTAAAGTTACACACTTGGAATTTCAAAAAAATGTTACGCAAATTGTCGAAAAGTTGTTGGCCAGGAGTCTGGGAGGAATCAGCACTGATCCTACTTTCGCCCGAGAAGTCCAGATGAGTTTTGGTGACTGGTCTGAAGCTCTGAGGTAAAATGGTACAGCCACATTATCACTTAGCTAACGTATGAACTGCCTGAAAAAGAAAACTTCTTGGGTTTTTTTTTGTGGACAGCTACAAGACCTCCTTCTTTGCACTATTGGCATTCCTTTAAAGCCTTCCTTATCAACCAACTTACGAACGAAATTTGTTGATTATTTGCAGTGCCTAGCTGCCTAGGATACAATTTGTGCTTTTTGGCGCGACAGGTATTAGTCAGTGTACTAGGCAGATTATAACGAGTAGTAGTCAGTGATATTTCGAACTTTGAATAATTTTTCCGGTATTTAAGTTCCACAACGCCCTGATCGCGGGGGGATCGGTGAACCTTTGGGTCAGCAAAAATAGAGAAGTTGCAGATTAGGGCATACTTGATGGATTTTTATTTTCTTTTCTGAACCATGTCTTACACACTTTTTTTATTTGCGTACGTAAGAATTGCAATTCAGTTTAAAGGAAACAAATATTTATATCATTTAAGGCGAGAGAACACTATCCTTTATCCATCGTCTGCTGACTATTGTCCAACTACAAAAGCAGTCAGATGCACTTATATGTATCTACAAAAGACTTATGTATGGTAAATCGTTTGATACTTTTTATCCAGATTTAACTATAGTCATGCATACACATCTTCCACTTATGCCGCTACACCCCTTAACTGGCAATAGTCAACGCTTAAATCAGATATGCACGTTTGTGCGATTTTAAACGTTTCTTACCCGATTTAGTCATCAATAAAATTGTTTGCATTACTAAGCTGTTGATAACTTTATTCTACAAAGTAACATATATGCATGCACTTACATATAAACAATCGCATACATATTTTTTTTACATTCACCTGTGCCGGTCCCAAGCCAGCAATAAATTTGCCTTACTTTCTTTTCACGTTGCTTGGAAACAGTCAAAGCGAATGACCAAACGCAGCATGAAGTTGAAAAAAACATACAAAACAAATGGGAAAATGCATGAAAATGCATATCGGCAATTTGTTATCGATGACTATGTATCTAAACAAGCGTTTAACGGTAAATTGCCACACTTGCCAGTTAAGATATATCCACGGTACAAGCGACAGGCAGCAGGCAAGCGCAAAAAAATTTGTTAAAAAACAAGCAAACATGTTGCAAATGCGTAGAAACATGCACGCAACGTCACAAATTGGGCGTTGCAAGTTGCGAAAAATAGTAAGAAAAACAAAAAAAAAATTCAACAGCAACAAAAATTTGTTAGAAATACTTTTTAGGCCACATTTGGGGGCCACTGAAATGGCGAAAAGGAGTTGCTGTGCATAAAATAAACGCATTCAACATAGCGAGCTAAATTTTTAGTCACACAAGCGTAACGTAGCAACAAAAAGACGCAATCGCAATCGCACTTAAATGCAAGGAAAATGTTGCAGTCCACATGCATGTCGATGCATTTCTCGAAGTGCCATTAAGCGACGTGAAGATTTATTGCAGAGACACGCCACCACCAAGCGATGTTTATGTCGATGGCAATGGGCGGGTGTGTTGGCGGCACGTAACACCTTAAGAATTTTTGTGGCAAACAAATAATAAAGAGACTTACATACACGCTCACACATACACAGTTCAATGATGTGGCAAGTGTGTGGCAAATGGCATAGAAAAGTGGTAGTTGTGGCACGTACATATGTACATACATATGCCCCGGATAGCGCTTGGCATGAATGTATGTGCCTGCATATGCACATACGTATGTATTTTTAGAATTGGCGAGTGTTTTAAGCTGCTTCAGTTTTATTACTCCTTTTTTTTGGTGATAAAAGTTCTGACCATGGATTTGTATGCATCAAGATGATTGGGATTTCGACTATGTTGTGCCACAAAAAAGGTTAAATTCCGAAGTACCCATAAAAATGGCATGTATGTACTCTCCACTCAGCTTAAGTTTCACTGCTTTTTCAAAAGTACTCACATGAGTTTATGTAGTCTGCAAAGTACCTGGAGTAGCTTTACTCTGCTAAGCCATAAACATTTCGTTGTTTTCACGCTTATGAAATGCGATTTTTTTTTTATTAAATGTCCACCAGTTTATGGTTACGCCTGTTAAGCACTTGTTTACACACACAGTTACATACATATATGTATGTCTGTATAACCAGGTATGGTAATAGGTATGTATGTGCATAGAAAGGTATTTCTTGGAATGATGCTAATCACAGCCATTGTACCATGAAGCCTTAAAAAAACAAAGCTCTGCCAACATTTTAAAAATTTTTACAAGCACTAAAACATCGTACAGTGATTACTTAAATGTGTCTGCAACATGCGGATATGTTTGGGTTTATTTGGTTTGTTTTTTTTTTTACTATCATTGACATCCACGGACTTATATGTTTTTCTAATAAAACTGGAATTTATTTTGGTTAGGTATCGTACTTATAACGATTCATTGAATTGCAGAGTAAGAAAGAGTATGTGATAGGAAGAATAGTTTTCTTTATGCTTAAATAAGTATAATGGTTATCTCTAGGCCCAAGTTTAAAATAAGTTGGGTGAGCTGGCAGCCCATGACGGCACATACTTAGAGAATCACGACTCCTTGCGATATTGCTTCCTGCTGGTCATGACCCTACCTTAACTGGTCGAAGCAAAAAAACTCCCCGATTTAGCCAGTACTGCATTACCGTGCAGTGGCCAGAAGGAAATCCTGTAACAGTTATTATTTCGTGCCTTGCAAGGGGAAGTAGTACCTTGTTTCTTCTTATTGATATTTTCAGAGACGTATGCAAACTCGCCTAATGAAGCTCCATAATAGACCAATGAAGGATCCTGGGCCTATGATTAGACTTCGTTTCTGTTTTTTTCTACCGAACGCACACACCGTATATTAGATTGAGTTTTGAAATGGTTTGGTACATCCATCGTAGCAATTTGGGTTTAATGCTTTCTCGTTATCCTCACACAGGTCCAAATAGAAGTCCGGGCCTCTTGAATAGCTTAATCTAGGTGCCAGTGCTTTGTTCAGTAGAACTTGTAAAGTCACTGAGATATTCCTAAATCTATAGAGCATCTATGAATTAAAACAACAAATTAGTGCGTGTAGTCCCTACACGCGGAAGAAGTGAAACTTAATGTATAGGCAATTTCTAAAAATGAAGTTTACAATCTTTACTTTTGTTTTCGCCTTTATCTTTGTCTTTGACTTTGTCTTTGGCTTTGTTTTTTATTTGATTTTTGTTTTTGCCTATGTGTTTGTCTTTGTCTTTACCTTTGCCTTTGTCTTTATCTTTGTATTGTGATTTGCTTTGCTGATCTGAGATGAAGTGAGTTGAGCTGTGTTAAGGTGAAATAAGGTGAGGAAGTGAGAGGAAGTAGATGAGTTGAGGGGAGGTGAATGAGCTGAGGTGAATTGAGGTGGCTAAGATGAGCCAGGCTGAAGTGAGTTGAGTTGAGTTGAGTTGAGTTGAATTGAGGTAAGCTAAGGTAAGCTGAGTCGAAGTGGGGTGAGATGAGATGACGTGAAGTGAGGTGATTTGAGTTGAATTGAGTTGCGTTGAAGTGAGTTGAGGGTAGTAGAGGTGAGATGAATTGGAGAAGGTGAGTTGAGGTGTGATGTGTTGAGGTGAGTTACTTCAGATGAGGTGAGGTGAGATGAAGTAAGCTGAGGTGAATTGAGTTGAGTTGAGGTGAGTTAAAACGGGTTGGGGTGAATTGAGGTTAGCTAAGGTGAGTTGAAGTGGGGCGAGTTGAGATGGAGTGAGGTTAATGGAAGTGAAATAAGGTGAGCGTTAAAACATGATTCAGTACTCTTTATTTTTATCTATATGTATCTCAATCCTTTACCATTTCTTTATTTATACATACTTTTATGTGTCTTTACTTTTATCTTTATCTTTATCTTTATCTTTATCATTATCTTTATCTTTATCTTTATTTTAATCTTTATCTTAATCTTAATCTCTATCTTTATCTTTATCTTTATTTTTATCTTTATCTTTATATTTATCTTTATCATTAACTTTATCTTTATCTTTATCTTTATATTTTTCTTCTTTATCTTTATCTTTATCTTTATCTTCCTCCTGGTCTTTGTCTTTATCTTTACATCTGATTTTGTCTTTATCTTTATCTTCATCTTTATATTTTTCTTCTTTATCTTTGAAAAATTGGCTTAAACTGTGAGTTAAAATCGTATCACAACGGACCAGCAAATAAACGTGCATCATCATCAGGATTTGTACGAGAACAGCCTTTATATTTCAAACTAATCAAATTTTGAGCACTCTTCAAAGGCCTTGTGTTCCTAAAGCTTCTTAGGCTGGCTATGTTTTGAAAGATTTTTCATTGGAATGCAGCTTACACTTGATAGCAAGAGATAATTTTGAAGGCATTGCAATCGATGACAGGTTTAAAATGTATTCTGTTCCCCGCATCGTCTTACAAGTAAGCTTTATCTCAGATGGTTAGCATGCAATACCACTAAAACCCATTTTTCTTATATCCACCAAAGCTAGTCAACCAACTAGACAAGCCACTCAAAATGTTTATTAAAATGATTTATGGAAATCTGTTGTAATTTTTCTTTTAGTCTTTCTAATGTCCCATATTGTTGCTTAATGTATTTAGGCGAGAATATATGCATTGTATGGTCACTCGTATGAACATTCAAGCTTGCGTAAAGTTGTTGGGTCACGCTGGCCGTTAGCACCAACCAAATGTCTCGGGGCTGTTAAAATGACAAATGTACTTTGGTTGTGTAACTGCAAGTGTTGAATACATTCGAAAACAAGTAAGAACTTACATACATATAAGCATAAGTACAAATTTTTATTAAATTTTTTTCCACTTTTCAACCTTTCATGCCAACTTTATCCATTTGTCAGCTCATTTGTCTAATTTTCAGTGATTAACGTTGATTATAAAAAAACTAATAAAAAAATAGTAAAAACGATTGCTTAGAAAAATAGAGAACTAAGTAATAAAAGTCGTTCCTTTGTATGTACATTAGGGTGCTCCAAAAGCTTTTCCCGGGGCTTTGAAATTTTCCATATATTTTATATGGAGAAAATAAATTCACTCGTATAATTGCTATAAAATCGTTAAAAATAAAGATTTTTTGATCGAATAAAAATATCACCCTTCAGAAATCTTTGAATAATGAAATATCATACATATTTAACTTTAAAATTTTCAAAAATTTATAATATTCTTATTACTTGCTAATAGATCATTGTAAATATCGATATTTTGAGTGAATAAGCTTCAATAGTTATTAAAATATCGCAGTTTTTGCATTTCTGCAAAATATCGTTATATGGAAGGTAGGCGTGGTTATTGTCCGCGAAATACGCGTACCAAGTTTCGTTGAGATATCTCAATTTTTCCAAAAAGACAATTTTCGTGTGTATTTTTGCACCACCCTAGTGTACATAAATGGGTACATACCCCAAATGTGTTTGTGATATAAATGCCCAGAAACTATGACAAAAGCGAACTGTTGTAAATGAAAAAGAAGTCATGGAGAAAATTTACTTTAACTTTGACGAAGCTAAACGTTTCAAAAGAAAAATAAACCAAGAATTACGAATTTTCATGCCTAAATTGTAAACTTTTCTCCGTCGTGCTTGCCGACTACAATATGCATAATTGAGTGCTCTTAGTCGGGCTCTTTTCATTTGCATATTTCTCTTTTTCTATCATTTTCTATTTTTCTCTTGTAATTTTGATTTGCATTGAATTATTTTTTTCTTTTACTTTTAAACTTTTCTCCCCCACACTTGTCCTTTGGCGGGCATTACATGGCTCCCATATAATTTTCTGTTTTGTAATGATAAATTGTTACTTGTATTTTAATTACGAACTCACCAAATTACAAGGCTGCTTCGCCATCCCTGCTGCCCACGCTTAATCAACACCCCTTCAACGGACCATCAATTTTAACTGAAATCCCGCGCAGACAGCAAAAGTGAAATGTCTGTAATTAGTTTGTGACTTGTGGCGTGTTACAAAGCTCGAAGATAAATTTGCAGCAGTATCTAATTTAAGTAGTTGCGAACTTCCTCTAAATGACAAGACTTGCAACCCAAGTAGATTGTTTTCGATTGCTTGTTTCATAACCCTTTTACGGTTTCTTTTTATGTGTATGTATCATAATGTTTTAGTTGTATTTTCATATCATTGGTGAAAGTTCGTCCTGAAGCCGCTCAAATTTATCGAGTGAAGTTAATTTGCTTGAGCAAAAGAGGATTATCTTCATTTGTGACCCTTTGTTTTGCGCCATTTCCATTTGGTGGCTCCTTTTTAAACTTGTTGACCTTTTTTCCAAATTTTTCTTTTGCCCCTAACTCGCATTCTTTATTCACCTCATTCCAATTTTAGTTACAAAACACTGATATCGCAATCACATCTCAATTAATTGCTTTGAATTTGTTGACGACAAGATTGTTTGGTTTTGTGAACAAACTCCAACTTTCAACTCAAGAATACTTCAGTGCATCATCAAGTCTGAACCAATTCTTGATTACTCTACATAAAGAAAGCTTAATGGAGTACCCTGAGGTTGAGGTAACAGCGTCTGGGGGAGGAACGATCCATTCACTCGCAAAAATTTGACTACATCTGTTCCGCGCTTCTTTTCAGGAAAAAAACTTTACCATAATGTTTCCATCAAGGAGTGTAAGGATGCTGCTTTAACGGAACAATTCGAAGCATCTACTTTTACGGACGTCTCAAAAGTGGGGTTGGACAATAGAGGCGGGAAGTATGTTTTAGGATCGGCGAGTGTTTCCAGGATGAAGTCTTTGCTATCAGTCGTGTAAAGTAGTTTAGCCTCAGAACGAACCAGGACAAGCATTGCTCTTTTCTTGAATAGCCAGGCGCCGATTAAGGCACTTGGCTCTGTAATTATCTCCTCAATGTAGCTTAAAAAATAATGCATTGAATACGTTACGGCTTTCGCTGGTAGGCTTATCATAGCAATGAGCCGGGTGCCGGAGCACAACAGAAATGGCCGTTCCTTTACCTCTTTTGATGACGACCACGGCAAACGAAAAAAGGACTTCGATTTGAGGGTATGCACCTTCAATGTCCGAAACCTTAATGGAGAATGCGTCTCTGCTCGCCTGGATGATGCCCTCAGGAAGACTGGCATTACCGCCATACAAGAAATGCGCTGGACGAACCTAGGGAGAAAAAAAAATGTACCTTGCGACATCTACTACAGCTGCTATGTATAAACATGAAGTCAAGGTTTTTTACGTGAGTAGCTGCCTATAAAAGGCTTAACCCCACGGCGCTCAAAAGCACAGCGGATCAAAACAAAGAGTGGATCAGCGCCGCTAATGCAAGCATTTTGTGGGCTCAAAATGCAAGCACTTCGCTACCAATTAGCCATGTGGGTGTACATAATTTACCACCTTGGTCGGGCTCGAGGCCGTACCTAAACCTCTGCCGTACTATGGGTCCGGCACCCGGTTGTTGTGCAACTCCACATTGAGAAGACAAACAACTCTCCCCGCATTTGGGTTTTAAACCATAGCCACCACGGTACTCCACGAAGGGCCGTACCCAAAAGGAACAGGCCAGAGCAAATATAGGATGCTCTGGGGGTCCCTGTTCCCCCGTGGTACCAGATTGAGCACTCTGGTTAGACTGTGAAGCCGAAACTTCTGCCAGTTGAGCAAACACCACTCCGGGAGTGGCCTAAAACGTTTCTTTTGTATACGGTTCAAGCAGCTTACGACTTCCGATGTTTACACCGAGTACCCTCTGGCTAGTAACTGAACACACGTTTGGACGCGAGCTAATGTGAAAAGACAAACCCTCGGCAATTGGTGTTGCGCTGGGCTTATGACCCTCCACTTAACAAAAAGAAAAACAACCATAATGAGTAGTCCAAAATTGCCTCGGATGACACTAACTTCTCTTGATGACGGCCACGGCAAACGAACAAAGGACTTCGATTTGAGTGTATGCACCTACAATGTCCGAAACCTTAATGGAGAACGCGCCTTTGCGCGGCTGGCTGATGCCCTCAGGAAGACTGAAATTCCCGCCATCCAAGAAATTTGCTAAACGAAGCTAGGTAGAAAAAAACGTATCTTGCCACATCTACTAGAAGCGCAAATTCGGTGTCGTATTTGTGGTGGGTGAGAAACTTCGTCGCCGAGTACTTTCGTTCGTTACGGTGAGCGAGTTTCTTGCCACAATGTCCACCCAGGCAAGATTCATCAACATCTCTTTTATCTGTGCCCACGTCCTCACGCAAGAGAAGGTCACATTAAAGAGTTTTCCAGGTGTTTCAGCTTTGAGTCGATTCGAGTTAGAAAGGGCATATGAAGCCAATTGCTTCTTGAGTTCATTATTTGAGACGTCTATATCTATTCTCCGCTATTTTTTAGCTATCAGAGCAGTGGAAATTAGAAATATTAGTGTCTGCGAATTCCTTCAGATTTGTGATGAGACACAAATTCCCGAATCCATTCTGAAAAATACAAGATTTTCTGGCATATTTGCAACAGCCTTGAAAGCATTTCTTCTGTCTGTTTAAAAAGGTGTTGCTTTTCTCTTGTAAAATTGCAAATTATTAATTTGCGCATTTTGCATTGTTGGCGATGTGTAGGTTAGCTGAACGAATTCAAGCTGTCCATTTCATATACATATGTCTTAAAATAAATAAATATTGTAATGAATAACGAGCTTTTGATTTTTGCTTCAAGTAGAGCGAGTAAAACAACAGAAAATCACAACGTTAGTTTTAATAACTTACATACTTACTTTCTTAATTCACCCTAAGATGTTATTTCAAATGCAAAGTAGTAAAAACAGCAATTTTTCTTACAAATTCTTTCGTTAAAGTATGTCAGCGCATATTACTTAGAAAAGGAAATCAATAACTTAAGCTTTCTAAATGCAGTTAGTTGCTCCTAAGTGGCTTAACGTGTAAGTTAAATGAGGTTAAGCTAGGGGATTTCAAGGCACATAGTTATATGTAAGTACATACTTGTAGTTTCAAAGAATTTTACCCTTTTACAAATGTTTCTTTCATGAGGAATTATAACCGCAAATTTTTAAATGTAAGCAAAAAGGTATTTTGCTATGAAAGTAAAGTATGTACATGCATGTGTAAATATTTACATATAAATACTTAATAAGACAGTAAACGAACTCAAAGTTACTAAAGTAGACAAGAAGCCATAGAAATTTTCATATTTCTAAACCACAGCTTTGAATTTCTACAAACTTAACAAGTAAAATGTGTGAGAAGGTAAGAGATTTAATATCCATTTAGTTCATTTAAGTAAATTGAATTTAGCTAAAAATGGACTTGAAAAAAATGACGTCAAAAAAATAACTAACTCCTAGGTATTGTGAAAAACTAATCATACATATGTACCAGTACATAAGACCTCCAGATAGAAGGGATTTGTTGAAAATACGAAATAGTTGTAAATATTCATAGTCTTTCTAAGAAAGGTACATTTTGAAACAAAGACTTTCAAAGGTTTTTTAAGCCCTAGCGTGAGCTCAGTTGTAAGTCAAAATCATTCTTCAAATGAATTGTTGTCGCCAAGCTTATATATCAGACTACAAACTCCATACTCCTAATGTACGTACTTATACTTCTATTAAAAATTTAGTGCCCAAATTTATCTCGAGAGCGAGACCAGAAGTTTTCATCTGTACTTTCATCGAGTGTCTAATGAAAACAGCAGCGAATTGTCATCCTACCCAAGATGATCATTTCGTCGGTCCCTACGAAGAGTAGCACATTTCACTATTCGCGTGGAAGACTAGCACATTTCAGATATTTGCGTGGAAGAGTAGCACATTTCAGATTTTTGCATGGAAAAGTAGCACATTTAAGATCTTTGCGTGGAAGACTAGCACATTTCAGATTATCGCTTGGAAGAGTAGCACGCAAGGCGGATTTATATAAGGTTATAGCAGCCGTAAAAATACCAAACTTACACACCGAAAAAAATATTGCCATGCAAAATTAACATTTTGCAATGTTATTTGTAATGTAAACGAAAAATTGATAATTTCACATTTAAAATTGCTAAATTAACGTTATTTTTGTCATTTTTAAAAGAAAA
>JAPVRG010231080.1:6898-18003 GCA_029783565.1 Rhagoletis cerasi | reverse complement strand
TTTTTCCAAGACGGAATCGATCCGATAGATTTCTTTTCTCTTAGCCCTTTGACAACTAGCCTCTGAAGGACTTTACTTGCAAGATAGTTGTGTGCAGCATTCGAGTTTTCTTGCATCAGAAACTTCAAATATCTTTAGTGAGAGCGTCCTTAGATTTCTTTTTACTTCCTATGGAAGAACTTTGTAATATTTTCGAGCAAATTTTATCTATACTTTGATAGCAGAACTTTTGATGTAATGCCACTAAATTAGGTAAGTTTTCTTAAGTAAAAATGCTTACAAAAAATCTGTGCCGCAGATTGGTTCAGAAATTTTCAACGGAGAAGTCTTTATGAATCTTTTTTATTTCACAGACAAACACTTGCGAACATTTGATTGGATATAATTTTATATTTTATAGTAAAGGTTGGGAATGAAACAACCTTTTTCTTAACTTTATTTGTGTTCGCCACCATGCAATTTCATATCATAAAATGTGTCGCCTATTCCTCGTAAGTGCCAAAATAGGTATTCACTAAAATGTTAAAAAGATTAACGGATAATTTACAAACATATCGCATGCCTTTCAATAGCTTTGACTGCAATAGATCGACATTTACATAGATCGCATGCAGTGTTGCCGGCATGCCATTATCATCTTGCATGAGCCCTACTTATTTTTTTTTTTTGGTTCGAATAATAGCTCCTTATGGTTACCTAAATGCTTTATGAAGGAGGACACTAATCAAATAACTCGCTTACTTGCCATGTATGTACATATGAAGACAAAATTTTTTCGTTTGCGCTTTCAGCTCCGAAGGAACTTTGTTCTTCGCTCACACTTTACACTCATTCACCTCCACTATTTTTACGCTTTTTATTCGATTCGTATTTTGATGAATTTTTTTTTCTTATTTATGTACTGCACGCACACGTCATATAGCTGCATCAGAGCGCTGTTTAGAAGGCGACCGAAATACACTCCAGGGCCGGAGCGGTGCCTCTGCGCCCCATCACCATCGTCAGCAAATACCTGTTTGCCCGAGCAGCGGGCCTTGACTGAGGAACGCCTCACCTCCTGAAACTGCCAGTGTACATTCAACGAACGCTGAACAACACCAATACCAACACCAAAAACAGCCACAGCAACAGCCCAAGCATTCACGCCAACAGCAGCATCATCACGTACATTGTAGCTATGATAAGGATATTGTATGTGACGACACGCAAGCGCACCTGCAACAATTGCAACAGCAACAGCAGCAACAACAGCATGGCGATCAACCACATATACATCAACCGACTCACTGTCACAGTCACATTGCTTATGCGGAACCGCTTCAGCAGTCCTCCTCTACACCGACGCCACACCGTCACCAGCCACAGCAGCAGCAGCAACAGCAACGCAAGCACAGTCACAGCCACAGTCCACACCATAGCCGCCACACATCACCGCACAGTCATCATTCGCATAGCCAGCACTCATCACCGCATCAATCGCACCATCACGTGCACGAGACCGATTCACTTACGCGGTCCTCACTCACGCATCCACCACGTCCCTCGACCAATAATACACAATCATCATCCTCTCATCATCAACATCATCATCACAATCATAGACGTCGGCGTTCACGTCACAGTCATCATCAGCAGCAGAATGGAAACGGGAATGCAGGAGGCGGAGGCGGAGGCGGCAGCGGAAATTCAAGCCTACATGGCCCACATGGGCACAGCCATCAGGGCGAACAGCGCTCCTCGTCGCGGCATCACAGTCACGCGCATGGCAGTAGCTGCACGCGACGACATCGATCGGCTACCGACATTTCCAGCACATCGCTCAACACTTGCCACGATCCAACGTGCGTGGATCGCGAGGTGCAGGATATTCTGGTACGCAAGACCTGTTGCAATTCGTCTCGCACCGAACTGGCACAATATTTCGCAGAGGATCTCTATGGTTCAACATGCCGTCCGTCGTCGTGTTGCACCTCTTCAGACTACTGCTATCAAACAGACTCAACTAGTTTGTATGGTTCACGCTCATCGCTCAGTCGCAATAACTCAATTAAGTCCGCGTCCGTGGCGTTGCGCAAGCGGCGTTTGCACCAACGTCACGCTAGCTACACATCGATATCACTGCGTGGCTTAAACGCAGGTCGTCCCAGCAGCCAACCTGGCTCGCTAACTTCCGTTTTTGACCGTGCCAAGCAGATGGGCATCGATGCCGCTGACTTGGAGAAACGTGGCAGTGGGGGAAAAATCGTCGTTTCACCATCGAAAGTGACCATTGAAAGACAGACTTCAAAAGATGCATTGAGCAACGATCTTCCTGAATATGCTTGCTCACCTTCCCCAATACGCTGGAGCTTCCTGGCAGATGGAAAATCCCCAACTGAATTCGAGCGATCGGGTGAAGTGGAGACTAAGGATCCTTGGACTTCCGCTGATGAGCAAACGCGCGAGCTAAAACAGTCTAAATGCGAGCATCGTAGCGAACATCGTTCGCACACAGTGCAACATAGCAGCCGGAAGTACGCACATGATGATCGACCAAGCACATCCGCTGCGGCAGCGCGCAAGTGCCGTGAGAGCCCCTTCAACTGTGATTTTGAGGAGTCTTCTACAACGGTACTCTTCCATCAAGAGGCCGACTCCTATAACAACTGTTGCAATAACTACATCCAATGTAATACCTATCTCGATCAGGATCTGCAAATCACCAGTGAAGACATTCATCAATATCTCTCCAAAGGCAACCAACAGTCCAGTGATGTGCTGAACAACTCCAAAAACTACCCATTCCAGCCAAGCAATGCCTTGGAGTTTCAATACAAAAACAACTTCGCGAACAACAACATCGGTGCCGCCTCCTCAGAGGGTGGTGACTCTGTACGTGGCTATGAAATCTGCTTTCGGCGCAACTCCAGCAAGGAGACAAATCTGAATCAAAATGCTCCTGGTGGTGTCGGCGGTTTAGCTGGTCCCGACGACGAGGTAGCCAGATGTACTGTGTCCTCATGCAGCAGCACGCCACTTTCACCGACCAACATCAACCTCTCGTCCAGCACGAACAACATTAATATTGTCTTCGGCAACTACACTGAACGCAATGCCAACGAAGTGAAGTTTATCAACACCACACGCACCGGTGATGGAGTGGCGATCTCAACCGAAGCTCATCATAGCGGTTACCTACCCTACACCTACCCAAGCTACGACTACACAAATATGTCAGCAAACTCACTTTTCGACAAGCCATTGGGCATTGGCGAGCTACCCAAGGACTTTACCAGCGCTGCTGGCAGTGCTGTTGAATTAGAAGAAGGAGCTGTTGGTGGTGGTTGTGTGGTCACCTCTTGTGGCTCGCCAACCGTCACAGCCACCAGCGATGGTCAACGCTCCTCTTTGCTACACTCGCCCGTACCCACAGGCGTCTCATTCGAGTCCTTTGATGCCGCTTCCGATCATAATTTGATCTCATGCCGTGACAGCTGTCAATTCTCGCCCACTCCTCGTTCGCCCCTATCGCCCGCATCACCAGCTTCCTCACCATGTTTGTCGGCTTCCATAAATCCCGCTTCTGCGTCGTATGTGAACACACATCATCCACACTTCCATTATCAGGCGCATAGCGACGATCGACAGCACTCGCCCAGCAGCGACGCACGCCGTCATTATCATCACAATCATGCACAATATCATCATCATCATCATCACTTCACTGAAAGCTTTAAAATCAGCAATGCATTCAAGAAGGTGCGCAAGCGTGCACGCAAATATACTGAATTCCTACGCAAAAAGTGAACAGGCGATCGAACGATTCGAGAATCGGTGGCGCCGCGAAAGTGATCACGAACAAGCACTGGAGATCACGGAGCGAGCACCGATCGGATCGTTTGAACGAAAAGTCGCTGGAGCGAAGAGAAGCTCAATTTTGAATGTGTTTACGTCTCTTTTCGGCAGATTCTCCATACTTTGGCAGAAGATACGTGGTCGTTGCGCTCAACCGGCGCGCGTTTAGTTTGGACGAAGGCGGTGATTGAAGCAACGCAACGGCGCAGTATAACACTGCAGCAGTTATGCAAAATGTTTAGTTTTTGATTTGCGAGATCCAAAAATTTTCAACCCTTCTTCATTTAGAAATGCATATACATATGTTGATGTTCAGATACATTACGATTTCAAGCGCGTTCAGCGGCCAATTTCTTAACAGCTACAACAACAAGAAAAGTATTTATAAGATACGCACTTTTGCGCTCATTCATCGCACGTATGTAAATTCTTAAGAGTGTAGTAGTAGTATGAAAATTCGAAATTTCGAGCTCAAAAGCAACTAAGGATCATCGTGTAGAGGCAAACAGTCGAACTTGCTCTTCCCGTCCGGACAGGTGCGACCAGAAGCCCGCACTGAGCAGTTTGTGTAACGGAAAAGCGAATGGGGTCAAGCGACGCTGGTGCATACATACAAACATCCGTACTTGTTAACTTAGAAAAAAGCAATAAAGAGTAAAGAGCTAAGAAGAGGAGTGAAGAGGAGTGAAGAAGTGTTTGTGGATTTTGAATTTCGATATACTTCTATGTACTAAGGTGGTCGTAACGTAAGCACATGTATATGAAATGCAATGAATGTAATAGAAGCGTAAGCAGGCGTAAATTACTTACTTTGTTCACTGCCAAAAACAAAAAATTTTAATAAATCCAAAACAAAATGTGAGTAAGAATGTCAATAAGAAATGCAGAAGTGTGGCAACACCACAATCAATGCCAAATTCAGAATGCACACTAGAGATTAAAGGAGCTAAAGACATAGGTGCTATGTGGGTTGGGGCGTGTCTTGTCACGCTCTTATAAATCACAAAATACTCACTAATACTTATACAAACAAACACTCGCGTACTTAGTGATAACACACATTACCATACACACCCACACACAGCCGTGCATACAATGGCCCGGGGCGGCCCAAAAATAATGACAGACGCGCAAAATGCAAAACCTACGACTGCTTTGCACACAAAACTCAAACAAAAAAAAAACTCTATTAAAAACTCGAAAATACAAATAGAGAAAAGTATTTGCGAAATTGTGACACAACGACTATTTTAATTTAAGATAAATAAATAAATAAATAAGACAAGAAAATAAATACACAATAAAATAGGTGAATATTGTGAGAAAATAAAGAAATTTGTATTAGCAAAAAAAAAGGCAAATAAAAAAACAAGATATTTATAAATAATTAAATTAAACCAAAAACGTACTTTCCAATTATATCAACAACACAAAAACAATTGAAATTAAATAGCGAATGCGAAGCAGCCAGTTTAGGCCCAAACAAAAACAAAAAAAAAAAAAGAAAATAGTTTACACACAAAACAAACCAAACAAAAAGCAAGAAGCGCAAAATTCACTCACTACAGTACTAGTAATTATATCTTAAAGTGCACATTAATTTTAAATTGATCTAGAAACGAAATCCAAAACTAGCATCCGCCACTCAAAATCGCATGGCACACACCAGCCATGCACGGAAAAGAACGAAACGAAAAGAAATAAAATTCAACATCGTGCGAAACACTGTCGCTCAGTCATTAACCCGAAATGTTCCAAGTCCCTCGAAAAGGTCTGAACAGAATATTTTGATTTGATTTCTTTAACCCCTCCTTGATTTTAATTGAGGCAAACCACGTCAACGGGCAACAATAAAATAGGCCCACCTTTAAACTTAAACACTTTTATTTTTCAGAAACATCACACCGCAAAGAGCTCCCGAGTGAATGTCATATGAATACCACTGTATCCGAAAGCAACTTTTTTATTGTTAAGATTTCGAGCCATTAAATTATTCGTATAAGATTACGATTTAATGTTACAGATCTCTATTCGGTAACGAGGCTTTTTTGATCCACGTATCGTTAAGAAACCTCGAGAGGTCCTTTGGCTTATTACTATTTAGGTCATGTACATTCTAGACAAGTAAGTATTCCACAAAGTCACATAATGTGCTCCACTGTTTCCTGCTCTTCGTGACACATTCTGCACTGGTCTTGCAGTGGCCTGTAACAATTCTTACTGTAACAGTATGTGATTCGGTTCTTCTTAATATTTCCGGGATGGTTTTAAACTCTCTGTTACCTTCCGTATTTGTCCAATAATATTGCGCTTCCTTCATCATCCAATTATAATTACTTCGCTTAACGCAGCTCTATGGCAGAATAATGAAAGTTCCAGGGCCTATGAATACACGTGTAGCCCCTTTCCGGGCGAAAACATTTGTCCAGTCATTGTCCTTGAATCCAATATGTTCTGGTGCACAAATAAGGTAAACCCGGTGCCTGGATGCGATGAATATTAAAAGAAGACAGCCGGACAGCAGCTTTAACCCGGCCGCATGTACTTCCAGTTCAGCATGAGAGACGGAGTTAACTTATCACGCATTCTGAGTTATATACCATAGACCCCTGCTCCGGTCTTGGAGCTATCAGTATGCCAAATGCGACTGTCTTTTAAGGGGTTTTGTTCGTTAACTGTCCCAGTTAGTTATATTACGGAAACAGGCCTTGAAGTTATGTATGAAGTTAAACTTAGGAAGGCGCAGATCCACAAAGCTAATATGCATTCCATCTTCTTGTACCATATCTCCGAAAGTAGATAGGTGTACCAATTATACTCCACGTTCTACTCTAACAAGAATCGTGTTGTAAACAGTTGAGCCTCTTTCTGATTACAATGTGCAGAGGAGGCAGGTCTCAGGCATCAGTGAGGTAGTTCTCACCGCATCAGTGTTGCCCACGCTGCATAGTCATTGCAGTTTGCTGAGCTGACCTGCATGCACTACACTTCTGTCTTCTTGAGGTGAACGTTTAAGCCATTATAGCATCATCCGCGTAGTCCCGAACATTGAGGCCTTTTACACTATGAGTGCAAAGTTGTTCGGCTACTAGGATAGACCATAAAAGAGGGGAGATCGCTTTAGAATGTGGGCATGCTTTTGTAAGAATCCAAATCTTTTTCATCCTCCTGTGGATATAATGGTTTGGGATTTAAGGTCATTGGTTATCTAGCGGCATGTGCTAACGTCAACTGTATATCAATTGACGCATCTGTATATTAGGGAGATTCTATGTTATCGAAAACACACTCTACGTCCGAAAAGTAGCCAACGACCACCTCTTTGTTCTGTTCTCCTTAGACTTTTCTAACTTTTGGCTTAGCTTAGCCTAGATGGTGAAAATGAATAAGTCCAAAAAATGGCTAAACTAAGTTAAGTCGAGTTGGAGAAATCGGCCCATAGACATTTTTATAAACCCATGGATTTTTCAACCGTATTTCGCACACAACTTACAATTAGCGGATTCCACTGACTCATCAAAACCACACACTTCATTAATGATTACTTTTTTTTTAAATATATGAGTATATGTATGTATGTGTTTCACTGTAAAATTAATATGTTTAAGAGATTGCAAAAAATATTCTAAATAACGGTAATGTAGATTCTTAAACATACATATGTAGATAAGCGAGTGCGTAGAAATGTTTAGTCAACTTCAGTTGTATGTCTCTTAACTGGATCTAGAAGTGACGCAAATTTTTTTTTTTTTTCAAAATAACTTCAACAAATGTAATGGGGATAGATAATAACTAAATTGTAAACATTAACCAAAATTGCTAGATGAGTAAGGGAAAACCAAACAAAAATGTAAAACAGATAGCTTGCAAAGTACGTAAATTAAAAAAATTAAGTACACACGGCCAGTGAGGACAGTTTTACTATTTTACAAAATAAGGAATTAAGTTAAAGTTTAGGTCGCAACAACAAAAATTCGCCGCCAAATCGAGTAACTACTTTAAAAAGTTATTTTAAGCCGATTATTATAGAAAATTATATAAATAAAAAAGTGATATGTACTCCCAGTCCCAGTGGCATGCAATGCAACACACACTCAAGTAGTCTACTTCGAACTCACTTTTATGATATTTAAGCTTTGAGGCTTTCGTCTTCACCAAAACACTGCAGTTTTACGCTACAAAGTTCCTATAATTTTAAATGAACGCAGCAAATGATTTCTCTTCATTCATCTTTTAGTGATTGGAATTAGTAAAAAAAAAAATAAGCAAATATTCAATGGTCCACGTTGGGAGGTAAACGGTGTTGCACGAAGCCCACACGCGCGCATGCCTACACACACGTGGGGTACTTATAAGTACAGGCACAGAAGCGAGCAAACACTCACACAACCACACGCATGCCACATCACGCATTTAAAGGTACTCCTCGCAATTGAATTAAGGATTTCGCGTTTGTAATCGGTGTGCATTTTTTAAGTGAAATTTTTTTATAAATAGGACTACTGTCTTCCATTAAAAACAAAAATGAAAGGAAAAAATCTACAAAATCAACGGTTTGAGCAAGTGTTTTTTTTTTCATTGAGCAAACAATTTGTTGTTGTATGTTTCTCACTTTTGCATTTCTTTATACACACACACAAACCCACATACATGCGTATTTAGTTAACTTAAGCTGAAAAAAAAATTTGAAAAATTGTTAAAGTAAAATTAAAACGAAATATCAGCAAACAAAAGAGAGAGAAATGCGCAAAAAAAGCATTAAAACACAAATAAAAAAATAAATAATACTGAAAAAAGGAAAAACAATTCAAATCGAATGTACCTTGTGCGAAAAAATACTGTCTGTAAATAGAAAATTGATAAATTATGCTAAATTAGAAACAAAACAAAACAACACAAAAACAAAATTAAAAATAGTGGCAACAATAATCGTAGTTATTTAACAAATACAAATAATGAAATAAATAGGCAAAAGAATTGTAATAAATCGAAAATAAATAAAGAAATAGGATGAAGAAAAAAATTAAGAAAAAAGCAAAAATATTAACGCCACAATTAACCAAAAATTAAAAACCAAAACAGAAGCAAAAATAACAATGCAAACAAAAAGAGTAAAATAGTGAAATGACATTAACATAATTAGCCTAAAATAAATAACAAACCAAAAAATTCAGAGAATAACAGCAAATATAATGCAAAAACAAAAAAAAAACAAAATAATACAAGAACAAACACATAAATTTAATCGTATTTATAATGATTTAAGTCATTTCGTAAATAGTTAAAATTTTCAATGCACTGCCAAAAAAGGTTTTTAAAGTGAAAATAGCGACAACAACAACAATGGTATGTTCTTTTTGTACATATTAAAATAAATAAAGAAATTAATGAAAATGAAAAAAAGAAAGCAAAAAACAAAATAATTAAAATATCTACTAATCACTACCAAAGTGAACGTAAATCGTAACGATATATAATTTTATTGCACTTACATATAATTAAAAATAGTTTAATATCAAAATAACGACTAATAAAAATTTAGCAAAAGATAAGCAATGATAGAAAAATAATACTAACACACATACATACATAGGTACATACATATTTTCTTTGAAAAAGGATTTGAAATTGACAAAAAAACGTCAAAAGCAATTGGCAATTACTAATTCGTTACTTTTTTTACTTTTTTACATACAAACACACATACTCGTACATTCATACATATGTATGCACATAACTTTTATATGCAAATGCAGACATCTACTTTCAAGTTAAACCGTTATTTTAGCCGCAGCCACACTTTATGGGTCGATTATGGATAGCAACGCAATTCCAGTTCTCAGTGTATATTACGAAGAGCGAAGGTAATAGACTTTTGAAACAAGGAATTTAAAAAAAAAAACTTTTTTCAAGACAAGCTTTTAATATTTGTTCATAAAAAAAGAACTGAAATGTTGAATTATATCGACTTCGACGAAATCTTTTGTGGAGTTATTTCTTTCCATTTAAGTAATACACGTTCTAAATATGAACGAAATCGGCCCATAAATCCGAGTTTTCCAAATATCTCGACTCTTGCGCCACCTAGCGGATTAATTCATCCTTCATATTGCATTGTCATCGGGCTTTGAGCTAAGTTTGACGTTTCAAGACTTTAGCTCATCGGGAAGCTGGTTAAAAATTGTTTGCAAGATTTCATTACACACAGGTGAAACTTAATAAAAGCTTATAAAAATAAAGAAATTTTCTCAATCAAACTTTCCGCGGCAGTTGCCAGCTTTCGGTTGCCAGCTACCTGAAGTTCGGTTGCCATTCGTAAGAGACCCATAAGTGTTGCGTCATTGTGTTCCTTAATTCAACAAGCATCACTACAGCGTTCTTTTTTTTGCAATTGAAAGGCAACACTGCCGCAAACTTACAGCCATCGCTAAATTTGAGCGCTAAGCATAAAGTTTTCTAACGAGTGGCAGCGCGTGTTATCCCTTCATAAACGCGTCACATTTTTTGACGTTTTCTAATTTTCTCTCGTTTCCTCTTTATCACTTGTGTCCCTTTTCTTTTTCACTTTTATCTTCAACACACAACTTCAAGACGTAACGCCCTGCCAAAAATTAAAATAGCATTTGCACGGCGTTATCGTAGGATGCTTCATACAAATTGTATGGGCATGAGGATTTTTGACAGTTTCTTGCCGCTTTCTGCGCTAATTTGGGGATAGCCATGTTTTTTTCTAGTAACTAATTATGTAGTATCGGAAGAGAGTATATGACGTATTTTTGTTGTCGCCTTAGGATACCCTTCTTGAAATAGCAGAGCGATCCGGACTGCTCTTACTCTGGCGCTACACATTTCAGGTAAAGCTGCCTCAGTCAGTTGCGCCTGGTTTGTGAAATGCCTGATCGTCCTCTCGATCGCCTCACATTTCTTTCAAATCGGATTTTGGATTCTAAATCACAGTGATATTGCAATAAACTATATATATGGCTGATGAATTGGTTAGGCAGAGCATCCTTGAGGTCATCTCTCCTCTACTCTTAGATCAAAGAGAGCCAAGTTTGGAAAGACATCAATTGAGTTCTAAATTTTTTCAAAAACAACATCGCCAGTCTTTAAGTTGTATTTAGTTATTTAAATAGTTCATTCATCCGAATATTTACCAGTTGCCACTTTTTTGAAACAATAACTTAAAGTAGAAATTTAAGTTGAAAAACTTTGTACGCATAAACACTAAATCAACACCTAATGTTAACAATACAATTAATAAAAAAAAA
>JAPVRG010231079.1:0-13123 GCA_029783565.1 Rhagoletis cerasi | reverse complement strand
GAGTCTACGATTGTGACAAAGAAAATTAAGAAAAAAAATAGCTCACTTTTTTGTATAAAAAAAACTAAAACTCCATTATTTTCAGCTAGTAAAAATGTAACTAGTTTCAAATGGCAAATAAAAACATGCAATTCAAATAGAATTGTGATCATTTTGCACAGGACCTTGAATGCATCCTTTCCTCTAACTTGTGAAAATGTTAGCACTTCCAGACTGGCTCACAATTCCACAGAAAAAAGATATTTCAATACATATTTGTATATCTTCTTAGAAACCGCTTGATGTGGTCCTATTCCAGGTACTGCACTTTTAAATACCTACGGAATAGTTCGCAATAGCAGAGAAACATAAAATGAAGATTTTTTCTACTGGGTAGCAAGATTTTCCTATTTCTATGACCACGTAAATTCTGCCAAGCACATAAAATTGCTGTGTATGTTCTAAGCATTGTACACAGTCGCACTTTAACTTCGCTCACCCCCTCCCCCAACCGCTGAGCGCTTTGTGAGCTCAGAACTTTCATTTGGGTGGTCGCCACGCCGTGCATCTGCTCGAACGATTATCCCACTTTTGCGCCATGCCGACAACTACTCGTACAAGAGTATGATTGTAGCTGCTTATACGCTTGACTGCCCAACCGACGATTGCACAACGGGAAAAGTTTAATGGGACTATGACCGCTTAAATAGTTTGTTCGAGTGAGCCGCACATTCGGTACACAGGCCTACAGACAGCACTTGGGCACGTCGAGGCAAATAATTTGGAGGAGTAGTAGTATGAAGCAGTGTCGAAAGAAGCAGAACAGATCAGAAAAGTCGCTTGTGAAAATGCAGCAATATGCATAGCAATGAAGTCAGTTGTTGGCTGCAACTATAGTATATGTACGTATGTGTGTGTGCTGAATACTTCCAGCTTTCGCATTCAACTTCAGGCATACGCAGTGCAGCCAGCCATGCTGACAATGCGTGGCGCTTATATGCTGCTCGCATACTCGGTGGTCATTGCGCATGGCAGGGAAATTAGAAAAAAATTAAATTTATAAAATAACTTCAAAGTCGAAATTATGATTTTCTTATGGAAAGAAAAACCACACCTCTAAAAATTTTACCTGAAAAGAGACGTTAAAAAATAAAAAAATAAAGTAGAGAAACTCGATCATATTAGACCTGCAAAATAAAAGTATTGTTCAAAAACCTCATTCTGGTTTTACGGTAAGCAGAGCACTTGCATAAAAGTTGCTCTACTGTCTCATTCGCTTCCGGTGGGATATAGTTGCAAAAGTAAATTTTGTGGTCCAGTCACATTGTGGCCGCGGGAGCCTAAATCCCAATCTTCTATAAAAATAGCAGTAATTCCAGGCAAGTCTTTCCTGTCTTGTTTCACTTAGCAATAGGTAACCCCAAAACGTCTGCAGAACTGAAAGTTTAGAGGCCTTACCACCTTTGATTAGCCATATATAATTATTTAGGCAGTGCTGAGAAATCTGGTTTTTAGTATAACTCAAAGGCGTAATAATATTTTTTGTCCCGGAAATAACCATGTCAGACCCGACCGCATCATGCTAATCGCCACCTGGCTGTCCACAGAAGTAACCATATTTGCTTCGTCCTAAGTTCAAGACTATTTTACATGCTTGGCCGTTAGCAAAAATCTCAGGCTGGAAAACCCTGACTGCATCTAGAAGCGGCACATACTTTTTTATTTCAATGAAGCGTCAGCGCCCTATTTCCTGCCCCCCTGTAGTAACTCATTTTTGAGACGCTTCGAAAAGGAGAAATACCGAAACATTTACCCAAAGCAATGTTTTTCCAATCCTGCATCAAAAAAAATTTATCTCGACGTTTTTATCGAGAAAGATGGTCAAGCAAATGATGTCCTCAAGTTGACACAGAAGAGAAACGACTGTCTTGCTTTGTTGGACTAAGCAAAATTCGCTTAGGCAGTTACAGCGCCAAACAAGAAGAAGAAGAGATAAGGTCTTTGGAATGATCTAAACCTCTTTGATAGTGCCAGTAGTGACTTCTGTGAGATTTTCCCTCTCGTTTCGCTAAGATAGAAAGTGCTCCATTTCCTAGGCGGCAGAACGGCTCGGGTCCGATGAAAGGGGTTGATGCATTTTTCTTTGTGAGTTTATAAGCAATCTCATTTGCTTCAAAGCAGTGTGTCGCAGAAGCCAGACAACACAAAATCGATTGGTCAGACCAAAAGTGATCAGCTTGTCAAGGCACGCATCACCAGATTTGATGTCAGCTGATGAGAGGTCGGGGTTGTTGTTGTTGTTTTGGCGGCATTACTAAGCACCGCCTAAATCAGTTAATCCATCAATCGCTGTCATCGAACTCAACTAACGGTAGGTCTAGGAAAGAGAGGTGCCGGCTGCGTGGGTATAGGTGAAGCAGTGGTTGGTGTCGAGCGGGAATCTCCACAAGCCGGACATGTGTTTTGTGTGATGGAGTCGTGTCTGAATAAAGGAGTTCAGACGTCTACAATTTCCACACCTTAACTGGGCTAGTGTCATTCCCACGTCAGCCAGTTCTACGCAACGGAATGACTAGGGTTTTCCAGACCCAGGGCTGTTGCTTCGGTGACCAAATCCCGTTTAGACCAGCAATCTAGATGTAGGAATCATAGCAGCCGCTTGGCTATAGTTATGATCGCAATGTTCTGATTCTGGTCTTCTCATACGATATTGAAGACCGAAAATTGTTCTATAGCGTATATTTCTGCTGGAAAAATGGACATTTGGGTCCAAGTACCTCAACCTCAGTCCTAATGCACCTATCCCGCTACGTTCTTCAGTTTATGAACTATGCGGCTACTTCTGCAGTCAATGTACCCCTGTGTGCCGATTTATCCTATCGTCTATGCCTTTGAAAAACCGCCCATCGACAAGTTGCAAAACCGCCTATTTTACAGCTTTCAAATTTTACAGGAGAGCGAAAAAAACTGATTTTCTTTAAGCCCTCTGACTTGATAGGCGGTGTTTCATCTATCTGTCATTTTACGTATTTGTTGTTTGATTATCAATTTTACGATTTTTATGCATGCAGCTCGGTTCCTAGAGTTCAGGGTAACCAAATCTTATTTTTGCCATTATGGCGATTTGGGCGGTTTTGCAGCTGTTTGATGGGCGGTTTTGCAAAGGCATCGACGATATGCTGGTTTACTGTTTATTTTACAGCGCTTGGATCAATGGTCTCCCTCGATAATGGAATTTCTGGTTATTGCTTCGAGAGAATACTGGTCTTCATGCGACTCAGAAGCACTTCTGCGCCGATGTTGGTACCAGTCGGTCCTTGTTGTGTTTTGTAAGCAGACAAAGAACTCCTTATATGAAGTTAGTTGCTTCAGCTATCACGTTAAATACTTTTAGGCGTAGTATATCTCAATGTGAAAGTAAACACTTGGTGAATTCCAAACTGGCTAAAAAACCCTCGATTCCACGGTCTTAAATTTACCACACAAAAAGGTTACCAAATCCAGAAAAGATTATAAAAATCATCGCATACATTTTAAAAAATTCACACTTTGCAAATTCGTAGGCGGAAACATATTTTTGCACAAATCAACTTTGTGCAGTTTGCCAATTCATCAACTGCAATTTCTTCGAGCATAAAAAAATTTCAAAATTTCATAAAATATTTATATCAAAGCTCAAACATACATACAGGGTGTCGCAGAAGTAACCTGCCAAATTTGAGGAGAAGGTAGGTGGGGGGTGAGCCCTCTGATAAGCAAAAATTTTTCAGGTAAAAGTGTCACAGTTTTTGAAATATTATAATTTTTTTTGAATGTAAAAAACTCGGGCCTGTTCACGTATAACATTTTTTCTTAATTAAAAATTTTTTTATTTTTTTTTTATTTATTTATTTTTTCTTTTTAAATTTTCATGCTGTGAAAATACATGAAAAAGTCAAATTTTTTAAAAATTCCAAAAAATTTCAAATTTCAAAAACGGTGACACATTTACCTGAAAAATTTTTGTTTATCAGGGAGCTCACCCCCACCTACCTTCTGGCAGGTTACTTCTGGGACACGCTGTATATATGTATACTAGTATAAAAAGGGAAGAAAAATTTTACATGAAATGTCTTTTTCGAAGTTATGCAATCGTACTTTTTTCTCCAAAATTCAAGTTGCCTGATTGTCACGCATAGCTGCGCAACGAAAAGTATAAGTAATAAATGAATGAAGAAATGAAATATTAAATCACAGTTATCGCGGGCTATAAAATAGCGTACATATCCGACAGCTGATTTATCATTTTTTTTACAGCAGCGAAAAATCTGCGCAAGCAAGAGAAGATAATAAAGCTAAAAATAAACTGTCAAAATTTATGAAATATTTTAGGAAATGTGTAAGCTACACTAGACGGCAAAAGAAAGAAATAAAAAAATTATAAATAAAGACAATAACAAAAAAAAATATTAATATTTATTACAGTGTAACTAATTAAAAGGCGCAGCCACACACACACACAGCGCGCGCCTAGTACACGCATTCAACAGCGTTCCGCCGCGGCCAATGAAAGTGAAATGTGGCAACGTTGCGCGCGCTAAGCCAAAGGGCAGCCGCCGCCGCCGTCGCCGCTGCTTGCCATGGCAGTTATAAAGTTGGGCGCAGCCAACGCAGTTACAGCTGGCATTGCGTGCGCATGCGTAGCGAGCGTCATCTTTAATTGAAACGCATGCTGTTTGTAGTTGTTTCTGCAGGCGCTGACGCTGCAGCTAAACGAATGGGTTCATGCGTGCCAAGCGAAAGCTATTGTTTATTTGATTTTTTAGCAGCGAAAACAAAAAGTGGTTAACGGTAATAAGTACATATGTACATTTAATATAAGGAAGGGCGCTGCATGGTGGAGTTTTATTTTTTTATTTTTATGCTTCTTTTTTTTGATTATTCATTTGATTGTTTTTTCCTGTGTGTGTGTGTTTTTTTCACTGGCGAGCGGGCGGAAGTTTAGCTTATTTATATGCTATCGCTGATGTAAGTGTGCTTTGCATAGACCTTCAGCGGTGGCATTAACCTTTTGCTTGATTGTACAAATGTATGCTGTGTGCGTGTTGTAATGGCGGGTTGCACATACATACGGAGCTTGCTTTGCTCGACGGAAATGGTCACCATACAAACATATGTAACGGTAAACATATTTGGAAATTAGTTCATGCGAAATTCAATAAATAAAATGAGCTCGAGTAATAGGTTTGAGACATGAAATTAATTAAAAAATATAAAAACTTTTGCAATAAAAAAATACAGGCTCGAATTAGCCTGAATTTTACTTGGTCGATAGTGGAAAATGGCACAGAGGTGAGCGCAACGCCAAATGTTGACAAATTATGACGGAAATTCGTTGCAAGATACATCGCACACTTACCCTGTCGGAGAGACATACAAAGAAAGCTAAATTTCGCCCCTAAGTTTAGCGAAAGATCCTTCTCCTAATGCAAAAGAAAATACAAAATCAACTTACAAATTCAATCAGAGCCATGATCTTACCAATCGCCTAAGTGGCCTAACTGAGTATATAGTACATAGATAAACAGGGAGACAGGTAAGCCTTAAACTGTTTTCTTAGTTAGATCAGAAGATCTTATAAAGATAGAGAGTGGATGTGTGCATTCTTCGGCCAGATTAGCCTAAGTTCCTCTCACTTCTTCTTGAGATGGCATCGCACTCAAGAACCAGATGGGATAATGTCTTTTTGGTCGAGTCTAACAACCAATGGAGACAATTCGACCTTTTTCCTACCTTATGCGAATGACTTCCCAAAATGCTGGAAACCCCAAAAATTCCTCTCCTCACATGACCCTTGTGAATATCGCTATGTGGCGGATATATGAGAGTTCTATATCATTTTAACCTATAGCTGGTACCCTGTGGCGTGTTAGTAGGAGAGTGTGGGCGTTGTTATATAGCACGTTAGATCTCCCAACTGGAATTTGGCGAAAATCCTCCTAGATATATCCTCCAAGCGGGTGCCGACTGGGCAATGCGCATCGTTGCTTACACCGATGTGGCAAGGTAGGCTTGTTTCTATGCCGTGTTGGTACAAGTAGGCGGTGCCTAGCCAAGGCCGAGGTGTAAACTCCTTGCCTCGTCTCGGTCTCGTGGTCGGCCGTACGGGCTCGCCCAAGGGAGGCCGGGGTGGGCATACTTAGGCTATTTCTTGGGGGTACCTGGCAGTAGGTATAAACCGCCCCCCTAATCCAGGGTGTCATGTGTCACGGTGCACATAGGATGGTTTGCAGTCAGTATACCTCTCCGCAGTATACCTCTCCGCCTCCGGGAGTAACTGTGGACTTACCTCAGCACGGGGTCTGCTGAGGCCGAGCGTTCTTTCCCATTACCTATTTATTCGGTCGCCGAACAGTATAGGCTCAGCAGGCGACCAAATAACCAGAGTGTGATGTACAAAAACTAGAAAGATCCGGATCCCTGCACGGGTAAAAATGCCGCCGACGGACGCGGCGTTAAAGTCTGCCTGAAAACGACATGTTCGGCTGCTGCTGGATCGGTCCCGAAGGAGCCTAAAGGGCTCACTCAACAGTATGTTACGCCTGGCGTCGGCTGCAACAAATCCCTGGTGGGTAGTAGGCAACTGCCGCCTGGGCTGCAAGCGGAGCATGCCCGGCCAATTGATCTATCGTGTCAGTCGGTCACATTCCACGAAGCTGCGAGTACACCCCTTGAGGGTGGCTCCAAAGCGGTCCGGGTGAAGGCGATACTGGCACCCGGAAGTCCTGCACGGACAGTACCTCCGACCGCAAGCCCCTTGAGGGTACGAAGTTGGCTGAACGCAAAGGCGTCCCAGGTCCCAGTGGCTCGGGGACCAAAAAAAGTAGTCCGACCAGCAGTCAGGGCGAAGCCGCCATCTAACCACCAATTTACCGATCGCGATCGCGACGGTTCGCATTGTATCTGGCGCAGCTGAACAATATTAAGTTACTGTGCTGCTTTGTCTTTGGGATCTGAGCTATCAATACTCCGTGTCGGCCCATAAAACGGTTATATCGTTATCTTTCTCCGTAGTCTGTTGGAGTTAAGTTATAATATCTTCGTTAGCATTGTGAGGCTAGTCACTTGAGGTACTTCAGGTTGCCTTGCTGCACAACTGGGTTATTTGAAGAGGGCATTCCAGAGTCTCTCCTTCGAAATCGGTCAAATATGCTACTCATTTTATCAATTCATCATCTCTTCCATTGCTTTCAATATTTCTATTATAGCGCACCGAGTTACAAGAGAAACGAACATTGACTGAGCCGCAATTCTATTTGGAATTCCTTGACCAGCTGATGTTTTATAAGTGGATACGCTGTTGGTAAAGATGTCACAGAATATATTGTTGCTTTATTTCTGCTCAATACGTAGTAGGGTGAAATTTAAGAGAATTCAAAGATACCTGGAACTTTCGCTTTCAAGATACCTGGAACTCTTCGCAGTCATAGAGACAGAGCGATACCAAGTTCCTCAGAGTAGACCGCCGCTACACCGCAGTCCATTTTAAATTCGTCGGTACAGAGCAAGGACAGCCTCTTTATCGGCCACTCAGTATCTATTCCATCCTCTTCGGGGTGGGAATCTCATGCATACCTTAGTGCTTAGATTAAAATCGTATGGTCTGACATCTTTTCCAAATCTATGCCTCTGATCTTAACCCCATTTATTTCAGTTGAAGATAGGAATCAAGTTGCGAATAGCTTTCAACGCCCTTATCGTCATTATTAGTCGTCGGAAATAGGCAGTGATTCTGTGAGTAGCCTGCGAGAGATCCAAGTCAGTGCTCCAATCATCGTGTTAGTACATTTATGTGTATCGGAATCTCTGAGCTACAACTTCATTAGTTTTCTTCTGCCTTTTAAATACTTACACACTATAATTGCTTTCATAGCTGCAGATGTGGTAGAGTCCACGTGATTCTTTTATAAACATTTGGTATCCAACTTTAACACGCAAATAACTACGTTCATTTATAGAATAATGTTTGTAATGTCTGGAAGGGTTTGCCGTCTAGTGAAAGAAGTATTTGTCATATTAGTCTCTAGGATAGCAACTAACTGTATGATCTTGCATCGATTGAGTACAGCCAGCGCTTATCCGACTAAGTTTTGGGTAGTAAAAGATACCAGGATGCTTTCAATCTAATGGGAATGGTCTGGTCTCTTGGACTCGGGCCACGGAGGTTTGCCATTGCCTGCCGAGGGGCGACCGCTGTTAGGAAAAAACCTTTTTTCTACATTTTTTGCGATGTCGCTTTGACCAGGGCTTGAACCCAGGCCCGCGGAGTGGAAGCGCGCACTGCTTACCACTACACCACAGCGGCCACTAGGTCTAGAACTTTAAAAAATATAAATTCAATTGAGTGGAATGCGTTCTCAATTCTAGGGCAATGCACAATTTTAGAGCACTTCAAACTCCACGGCATCGCATAGTTACTCCCTGATTAGACCTTGCACCCAATCTCAGCCTGTCACTCCATTAAGTCGCTTGCCTATCTAACCACATTCACTTTTCCATGCGTCCCACTAACAGCTCAATCAAAAGCTTCCATAACTATCTAATTGCCTTTCATCCTCCATGTTTCGTCTGTCGTTCAATCATTTAGTCAGTCGCTTAGTCTGTTGGTAGGCTGTCCTATATTTAGTAAGTGGCTAGCAGACTTATGAATAATTCTTATTATCTTCGCTCATTAAAAGTACTTGTTTTTGTTATTACGAGTATTACATATTATAGTTTACGCCATTATTTATGTTTACTCACCCGTCACCGCCTATGTTGATGAAGGGTGCGCCGTTAGTTTCCAGATCAGTGTCCAACGGCGGTCAATGGTGCGAACGAAAATGGAGCAGCTGTAATCTATCAGCCAGCCGACTGAGTAGGCACATAAATACTTATCTGCTTAGTTGCTAGCTGTTGCTGCGCCTAATGCAACTTCAGCTCAATGAAAATAGAAAATAATACTTTTGATTTTCTTGGGTGTGCTAGGTTTGTATGGGTGCATTATAAATCAAAGGCGTTCAATTTTGAGTAAAGGGAAGATTTCTTAGCTTTCTGGGGTTTCTTGTGATTAGATCTAAATCAGTTCCAACGCCGATATTAGATTGAGAGTTCAGCGAAAATCTTATGTGTTGGAAAAATAAGACCGAAATGGTTTGCAAATATTTCATGTACACGAAATTTGATATGGTTTCACACGATTGGTGCATTTATACAAATCTGTAATGTTTTTTTTGTTGGTAATAAATATCAAAATCAGGACGAAATTTTTTAGCAGTCACACGATTTTTACAATATATACAAACTCAATTGGAAATTTAATTGACAAATTTAAAAAATACTTTACCGAGATTTGGACAAAGCGCAATATTTTTCCATCACACGATTAGGCTACCAATTTTAAGAAAGGGAAAATTGATCTAAATTTGAGTAAAGGTGGCTAATCTCTTATAAAATGCTTTCAAAATATTTTTCTTTAACGACAAAGGATATTTCGAGAGGTTTAAAACATATTTATTTCAAAAATATTTTTGAATAGAGTTGCCACCTGTTTAAAAAGTTAAATTCAATTAAATTAACCCGCTAAGTGAGTTATTACAATGTGGGTGTCAAAGGAAATAGGTTAATAAAAGCTTAATTTGGAAAATATTTATTAATAGAGTTGCCACCTGCTTAAAAAATAAAATTCAATTCTATTAATAAGCTAAGTGAAGTACTACAATGTGAATGTCAAAGAACGTAGGTTAAGGAAAACTTAATTTCGAAATTATTTCTGAAAAGGGTTGCCACCTGTTTAAGTAAAAATCAATTAAATTAGTAGTAGTAGTAGTAGTGAAGTATCACTTTGTTTTTGTCAAAGGAAATAGGTTTTATTTCGTAAATAGGCTTTATTTCGTAAATACTTTTAAAAAGGGTTGCCACATATTCAAGTTGAATTTCATGTTTTAAAAATATATCACGCTTATCCAAATCTTCTTTCGAAACAAAGCTTTCTTAAGCCCCTTTCATTTAGCAACCAAATTTTGATATTTCATTGCATGACATGGCATTTTATTTTAAACAGGTGGCAATCCTTTTGAGATACATTTCGGAAACAAATCCTTTTTAAACCTGTTTCGTTTGATACCGAATATCGGTTTCATTATACTTATTAATTAATTAAAGTCAATTTACATTTTATAAAGATGGCATCCTTCTTTAAAACAAATTTTCGAAATAAATCTTGCTTAAACCTGTTTGGTTTGACAACTATATTGCAATATTTTGCTTTATTTATTGAATAAAATGAATTTGACTCTTGAACATGTGGCAACGCCCGTTCAAAATATTTTCAAAATAAAGCTGTCTTTAAATGTCATTCTTTTGACAACCATATTATAATATGACGGCCGCTGCAGCCGAGTGACTAGAGGTGCGTACTACCACTGCTTAAGACCTGGGTTCGATCCCTGGTCCGAGCAACATCTAAAATTAGAACAAATATTTAATTTAGATCTATACTCATATTGTATTAAATCTAGGTTAGAACATGAAAGAGCTGAGTATCAACCTAAATGGTTTTGGAAAGGCTTTTAGAGAAAGTGGAGTCAATCGGTTTGGCAACTGAAACACCATATGTGACCCGGCCTATGAAAAGGTGGCTTATGACTCAAAAAAGAGAGGACTTTCTAGTTTTCACCACATGAAAGAGCGTCTCAAAAACTATCGAAACCATGTCATGTCATGTTTTGAGTCATAAGCCACCTTTTCGGGGTCACATATATAATTTATGTATATAACACTACTCACTTACAAGCTTCCAGAATTATAATATTAGTAGGATTTTCATATTATTTTAGTAGTGATGTGCTCATCATTTCCCGACAAACTTATTTTCGGCTCATTCCTTTCTAATATTGGTAGAAGACTATGGCCTAGCGCGTCGCGGCTCCCAATATATATTTACACAGCTAATTTCTTTCAGAGTAAAAATACTTGCATAGTATGTACGAGTATGTACAATGAATATTCATTTCAAAAATATACTCCTATGCTAGATAATATGCGCGGTATTCATGTATACATATATATGTAGGAGTTTGTTTGTCTGTCTATTTGTCTTTATGAATAGCAACAGCCTGCTTGCCTCTTCTGCTAGCGCTTGCATTCACAACTTCTAATGCAGAAAAGCAGCAGCTGCCATAAACTTTTAACCCATTTCTGTTGCGTCTTATTTACAACGTAATGTAGTACATTCATACTAAAATGCATATATACTCTGCAATCATGGCCGTATTATCAAAGCGGCCAATGGGGCCCTAACTCCTCGCATCCACCACACGGGGCTGACCACCATCCCACCCGTACAAAATTAAAAATAACGCGTTAAATGCTTTTAAGTGAAATTTGGCGCACAGATAGACTATAACCTGAAATAACATTTAGGATATTTTTTGAAGAGAGTTGCCACCTTTTACAAAAGTTAAAATTCATTAATTAATAAGTTAAACCAATGTAGGCGTCAAACGAAAGTGGTTTCAAAACAATTTATTCCGAAAATATTCTTAAGCGTGTTGCCACCTGTTAAAAAGTTAAAGTCAATTTATTAATAAGCTAAATAAAATATCACAATGTGGATGTCACACTAAAGTGGTTCAAAAACGTTTTATTTCGCAAGTCTCCTTTAAGAGGGTTGCCACCTGATCTAAAAGTTAAAATCAATTTAAATAATAGTTAAACGTAATATTTTAATATGGCTATCAAGCGAGAGAGGTTTGAGAAATCTTTATATAAGAAGCAGTTTTGAAGGGAGTTGCCACCTGTTTAGAAATTCAAAATCAATTTTGCTAACAAGTTTAATGAATTATTTGGATATGGGTGTTTAACAAGAGATAGATGAGAAATTTTTAATTCGAAAATATTTTTGAGTAGAGTTGCCAACTGTTCATAAACATAAAAAGAGTTTGAATAACAAATAAAATAAAATATTTTAATATGGTTATCAAACGGCGGTTTTAAGAAAGCTGTATCTATTTCAAAAATATTTTTGACGGGCCTTACCACCAGTTTAGGAATTTAAAATCAATTTAATTTACAAGTCAAATGAAATGCTATTAGTATCATAAATGTGAAAGTCTTTGAGCAAGCAAGTGAGCGTGTGAGTATGTTTATTATTCCTACAATTATTCTTGTTAAAAAAAAATAAAAATAAAAATCACCAAATTACGGTCAGTTGTAGTGGAGAGCGGTCATTTGCCAAAATGAAGCTAATCAAAAACAGACTGCGAACGACGCTTTTGGGCTTAGAGAATGACATCCTTAATAAACTTTCTGTTGAAAATATCATGAAAATTTGTTCACAAAAAAGTACCTAAAGTTGACCTTGTATAGTTTTAGTTTCATTGTAATTTCAATAAAAAAATTTTGTATGCTATAATATTAATCCTAAAATGCTATTCAGTATTCCATATACGACATTTACTTCAAGGACCCCCACCAGCTCTGGCCCTTATACTTTGAATTGCTTAATCCGGCCCTGTCTGCAATAAACTTACAATAAGGCTACTGTGTGTGCATTTGCTATTCTTCGAAAGCATTCTTTACTGAGTCCAACTGGGCATTTGTTTGTTATTTGCTTCAACTCCTTTAACCTGACAAAAAAACATACCAAGAAATATACATACCAACATATACATGTGTGTATAAGTTAAATTCGCTTTCATCGCAACTTCGAAGCACTCTGCAGTTGAAAGTGCGTAAGTGGGCGTATCTGTATAGAAATTAAAGAAAAAAGTCAAATAACTTAGAGATATTTACTTGCATTTATATGCGCATATACTTCTATGTGGGCATATGTAAACATACATATGTGTATATACTGATAAGTTTTTGTACATGCAGATGTAGCTAGAAATATGTGAACATTTATTTATATAAATAAATTTAAAAAAAAAATTAAAAAAATTAAAAAAAAAATTTGTACATACAGTTAAAGAAAATACGGTCGGCGAAAATCCTCGACTGAACCCTCCGCGAGGGTGCCGACTGGTAATGGGTACCACAGAATGAGCCTGTGCGATGTCAGGACGGTATCCAGCTAAGATAAGGGATCAGTGCTGTGTGCTCAAGCTCATCAATAGCTCTGCCA
>JAPVRG010231073.1:0-13022 GCA_029783565.1 Rhagoletis cerasi | reverse complement strand
GTCATGAATATAACAGTATGATGGAAAAGTTAGATTGTTGTATGCTCTTCTTGCGATAATTGACAGTAAAACTGTTAATAAAAACTTAATTTATTTTTTATATGTTCTTGTGTTTAATTTCAGCTAGTATGGCTGAAGGAATATTTAGGCGGTCAACAGGAAAAGCTAACTGGCATGAAGCACTGGATTTTCAGCAATAGAATGGTGGCATCACTCACGATTAAGGTAATTAAGAGAATGTACAGTGTAACTAGAAAAAATTTAAAATTAACTGACGAACGTAATTTCATTACAACATATCTCAGCACATAACACATAACGTAACATAACATATCATAAAATAACATAACATAACATACCATAACACAACATAACACAACACAAAATAACTTAACAAAACATAACTTAGGAACATAGAATAACATAACATAATATAACATAACATAGAGTGTTATAAAGTAACGTAACATAGAATAACATAACATAACCAAATACAATTACCAGCCATATAGTTCAAAGAAGCGATTTAGACCAAGTATTTACGAGTATTATCCGCGTAGAGAGTTAATGTGGGAAAGCGAACCTATTTGGTCCACCCAAACATTTTCGGCTTTAAGACTTATTAGATCATGCAGCGTAGAAATTGCTGTAAGCCTAAGTCTGTCTTTAAGCAAGCAGTTCGCTATATAGATGTGTTCTCAAAAACAACGTCTGATGGTATGCATGGCCTGGGACCCTGCTCCTCAAAAGCAGCATCCAATTAAAAAGGACCACAAGCCTCGGATAGGGCCATCTTCTTTTTGAGGATGGTCCAGGCATGTGGTTTAAGTGCTGGATAATGTACTTGGTATAGCAAGGGTGGCCGCTGTGGTGTAGTGGTAAGGAGTGCGCGCTCCCACTCCACAGGCCTGGGTTCAAGCCCTGGTCAGAGCAACGACTCACAAAAAATTTTGAAAAAGGTTTTTTCTTAACAGCGGTCACCCCTCGGCAGGCAATAGCAAACCTCCGAAGGTACTTCTGCCATGAAAAGGCTTCTCACAAAAGTACAATCGCCGTTCGGAGTCGGCGTTAAACTGTAGGTATCCCCTTTGTGTGACAACATCAAGGCGCACGCCACAAATCGGAGGAGAAGCTCGGCCAAACACTAACTTATGTGTAAGCGCCAATCTATTATTATTATTATTATAGCAAGAGTAGACAGCACCATCACTTAACAGCAATTTACAGTATCAGACTCTATTGCAAAGAAGAAGAGGCAATTGGTAAGACGAAGAAAGTGTCCGGTCGCAGGGCGTTACCGAAGCGGAAAACGTGATTGCGAGGAGCTGTAAATGTCAACCATAAACATAAAAAATTGTGTTCAGAGCACTAATAATTACCTCGTCAACACTTTTTTTAGGCTGCTGAATTGTACCAGCGACGAAGATCCCAAAATACTGATTCCTTAATCGATAATCATGCTCCGTTTTATCGACACGACTCAAAAACAATAAGACTGACGAAGCCCATGGCTTGGCAACTGAGCTATTTATGTAAATACGGTAGCGAAAAACTTTAAAGGTGCTCGCTCTCATGCGGAACATGGTCGAAAGGAGGCGTACTTGATTTTAATTGAAGTGAGCTCTGTCCAATTCACAAGAAGAGAAATCCACAGGATAAGTCTTTTAGACATTTACTTTAGACTTTTGACCTGTTGAAATGTTCGGAAAGCTAACGCGAATATAATCAAAGAGATTATGTGTCTCTTAGACCAGTTATTAAATTTGTATCACCCAAAAACGTCTGTCATCGGGCTAAGGGAATACAATATGTGGAATAGAAACAACTTCGGGATCGTATTAGAAAAATATATGAACAAACGATTAATAGACCAAACAAGATGGCTATGAAGTCTCTGTATCATTATACCCACGCTTAAATAGAAAAATAGATGGAGGACCTTCTGAGACTCAACAGATATGCAGTGTAGGTTCTCTGCTTTTGCACCGATGATTTAACGAAGGCGAATAACAAGACCTACACTTTGCAGAAGCTGTCACGATGAGAATAAGGAGGAATACAGTGACTACTACGACTCGGACATCTGGGGTCTCGCTTCATCAATACACATTCTTAATTTCCTTTGGGATAGTCCTTAATTGGTACATAGGTAATTTGGCTTCTCCTGGCGCTTACTTACTATGAAGGTATCCAAGTATTAAACGTTCCATTCACGCGTTCATATTATCAGAATGTAATTTAATATGGCTTTGTAGAATTAAGTTGGGTAGTAGTCAATCTGGCACGATTTAATAGTGGGTACAACAAAAAATCTGACGGCCCTGGAAAAAAACTCTAATCGATTCGGAAAAATGTCCTGAATATCATATCCAAAAAAAAAAATCGAGTACCATTGGGGTATTATTAAGTTTCATCAAAAGCTTATATACTCGTACACGGCGTATGAGTAACATTATTTCCTGCTCATATTTTACAAAAAAAAAAGATCATTGAATTCCGCGAAAGTGATAAGTCGCAGCGTAGGGTAACAGGTACAGGGTAACCACCTTTTCAGACGCCTAGACTCTGAGATTGAATAATAGACTTGGCAAACAAAAAGTGAAAAATATAAAGACAGAAGTGAAAAGAAAAAAAGCATAAGAAAGAAATTTTCGTAATGATCTTGACTTGTAATTTCTCTATTTTCAAATGTGTTCACATGTGAAGGCTTATTTCTTCTCAAAATCCATTCTCAAGTCCATTTTGTTTGTTTTCTGCTTTTTATTATATTTTTTTTTTGTTTTCTACACATATAACACTGTGCGACTCGCGAAACTAGCGGCCATATATAGTAAAACTGTGTTTTTAGTTTTTCTCCCTGACCTCAGGGGGTTTTAAAAAGGACTTTGTAATTTCAAAAATATGATTAGGTACTTAAAATAATTATATAAAAAATTCAGCCCACTGTAGAATAACAAAATGGGTATATAATAAAAGCGAAAATTCTGTAGAACTTAATCATATTAAATTTTTTGGTGCACAAGGACGAATGGCTATATATATTACCACATCCTCAAATCTGGTTCTTTTAACTTTATTACCTTAAGAAAATAAAAATAATTAAAAGGGTATCTTCAATACCTAATCGTCCTTGTGTACCAAACAAATTTAATTTTTTTAAATTCAACAGAATTTTTTTTTTCATTTGTTGCCCATATTGTTATTCTACATTGCACCGCATTTTTTAAATATTTTTTTAATTAATAAATTCCTTGAAATTTCAAAGTCCTTTTAAAAAAATTTTCGATGTCGGAGAGAAAAACTAAAAATGCAATTTTTCCATTTCACCATAAAACAGTGGTTGACAAAATTGCCTTTGAGGGTGTATTAGTGAGTGCGGAGTTATTTCGCTGCACAGTGGTGTAAAGAGCGACGTTTGATGGAAACATTTTTTTCTTCTAAAAATTATCTATTAATTTGTTTGCCGCAATGCAACAATTGTATTATTACTTTCGATTTTAGTTGAAGCATTTAAAAAACTAGGGAGCGAAAATAAGAGTAAAAGTCACATTTTTCAAACAAAAAAAATGTTTTGTATACCATAAAAATATGGTTTTATTCTAACTATTAAAAAATCAAAAAAACTTTCATAATTGGGATTTTTATTAAAAATTATTTAGGAAATTCACAAGTGGTTTTATTTGTCCTACATGCTAAAGTTTTACAACAGATGTCAACAAGTTGTTGCTGTTTTGTGAAGAAAGAACAAATTTGTATTCATCAAACCGGAACAAATTTTGGACAGCTGATGCAAAACTTTAGCATGTAGGACAAGTAAACCAACTTGTGAACTGCCTAAATATTGTTTTTATACTTGAAATACATAATAATTTTTATAACTAAATTTGTAGAATGTGATTGTTTTTGATGTTTATAAAAACAGTTAAAAATAAAATGATTTCACTGTCAATTTCATAAGAGATTTTAATTTTTATTTTGTTATAGGAATCAAAAGTAATATTTAAATTTCAGTATTTAACACAAAGATCGAAAAATACCAAAACTAGACTAGTACTAGACATAGAGATGCCAACTTCTGCGCTATCGAAAACAAAAAAGTAGCACAGTGAAACACATATTACGGTAAAAATTATTTGATAGAATAGGTTCTTATGTACATACATATGTATGTAAGTTTCTTCGGAGTAAAAATAAAATTGTGACATGAAATTTAAAGTTAAAATGTTTCCCAAACTCTGAGATATTTGTGGCAAACCCTTAGCCCCTATACTTGATCGGAAGGCCCTGAATCTCAGGGTTAAAATCCCAATCTGGCAACCCTAAATGTGGCACTTTTAGCCTTTTTGATGAATGCATTTGATTTGACGCAGTCAGAGCTCTTAGCGTTGAGTTGGACAAAATTTGTTAGTTTTCCATTAATTTAAATAATGCTTCGGTGGTACATGATCGTGCTTTTTTGATATGTCAGGACATCTTTCTGAATCGATTAGTATTTTTTTTTCGTGAGCCCTTAGATTTTTTGATGTGAAAATGCCAGGTTGACTGTACTAGAGGAACCTTCAGCTACGTAAGAAAAGCTAGGCACCTTTCAGAGCAAACTGATCCCAAACGAGGTTTGGCATAAGGTGGCTAGGAGATTATTTTGAGCTGCAGAAATCAATCAGGCAGGTATAATTTTTTATATGAATTTAGAATTGCAAAAGGAGGCCGAAGAGATCGGCCTAAAACAGCCTCGACAGACGAGGTGTGTGTTTTGTTTTCTTCTAAATTTGGTATATTTTGTTCAGCACCTTCAAAAGGAGTATAGTTTGAATGAAACTTGGGTAATTTAGACTCTTCTAGATTTGAGCCTGAAAGCCTTAAAAGCCCTGCAATAAATTACATAAAGGGAAACTGAATCCGACTATGAATGGTAGATAGATTTTTGGAAAAGCTTTAACATTAAAATGAGATCAGAGTTGTTAAATGTAATTTACGATTAGTAATCATTAATTCTTCAGCATTTTTTAATTTAAATGACCATTTTAATTACGTAACCCAGAAATTAATAATTGATCATAATTAAAAATAATCAGAAATAGTCAAGATTGTCAAATAATTAGAAACAATAAAAATTAATCAAATTATTTCAATTATTTGATTATTTTGTTTGTTTTATTTTTTTAATTATTTGATTATTTCTAATTATATGATTATTTTTAATTATTTTTCCAAATAGATGAAAGGCTGTGTTTGGCTGGCAAATTTTCATAATTTAGTATTAAATAACTGAAACCAAATTCACTGTACAAGTAAATACTAATTAATAAGTGGACTATGTGTGTATATTGACGAAAGTGTGGAAATTTCCTAAGTTTAACACCAAATTTGGAACTCTGGTGTATGTATAGTATGCGGTTTTGCTGTAGTATGGACAATATTTTTATAAAAAACTAGCAAATAAAATAAAAAAGCAACGAGTGTTGTTTTTTATTTTTTTCGCATTTGTTATTATCCTTGTGCATTTATCTAATGTTACTGCACATTGATCCTCATCATATGTATGTATATTAACTGCGTTGCAATGTATTATTCACAAGTTGAAATAAATCACAAAATGTAAAACAAAACCCAAAAATAATTGTAAATAATCGCAAATAATCAAACAATTACATTACTCTTATAATTAAAAAAATCATAAATAATTGAAAATAATTAAATAATTATATTAATTATGTTATTACAAATTTTCAAAAATAATTGAAAATATTTAGAAATAACAAAATAATCATAAAATTAAAATTAATTCATTTCTTTATTTCAAAAAAAAAAATTAGTTACATTAATTATGTACTTAAAAATGTTCAAAAATAATTGAAAATATTTAGAAATAACAAAATAATCATGTAATTAAAATTAATAAATAAATTAATTTAAAAAAAAAGTTATTAATAAATTAATAAATTTTAATTACATGATTGTTTTGCCATTTCTACATATTTTAAATTATTTTTGAAAATTTTTAATTACATAATTAATATGATTATTTTCAGTTATTTTTGTTTTTTTAATTATAAGAGTAATGTAATTACTTGATTATTTATGATTACTTTCAATTATTTTTGGTTTTTGTTTTCAATCTTATGACTTATTTCAACTTTTGTAATCATTGAAAAGGTGGGAATAATGGTATTTAATCATTAAACGGTTACACAAAAAAAAAAAACTTGCTTTAATTAATAATCATTGTGATTATTAATCATTATTTAACAGGTCTGAATGAGACTAGTAAGTTTTTTGTTGCCCATTGATTGATTACTCAATTTAAGCGCAATCTTAAAGATACTAGACGCTATTATTTTTTCGCTTTTTATGCGGAGTAGAAATTATATGTAAAATAACTCCAACACCGCACAAGAAATGTAATTAACACAAAACCACTGAAAACGCACAACCGATTGCTGCCTTCTACTTAATCGGCAAACTCACAATCAGATGCAACCTCTTTTGCTGCGCGAAGCTACAAAAATCAACTTCAAAACAGCATGTACGTACGTACGCCTAAAAACACACGAAGCGCAATATCACTGCGTTAAATACACACCGCACAAGGCGCTCTCTAGTAGAGGCGTAAATGTGAATATGCAATAAATGCAGAAATTAATATTTTCATTAGCGCCAAGCAGCAAGCAGCAAGCAACTTATAGTAAAACATGACAGAGTGGCAAAAACATAAAATACACAGATAGGGCGGTGAAACGCCTTAAAATATGCGCATATGTATGCATGAAAATATGTATCTTATCAACCTGAAGTTTGAAGTATAAGTGGATGCGGTTGAGAAGTTTCATTACGCACAGCAAGAAAAAGAGCGTGCAACTGAAGCCTATGTAAAACTAAAAACCTTACAAACGCGCATATCTTTACTATTTACTAAAATCACACTCAGATACAGCTGCAATCTACGGCAAATATATCTACATTAGAACAAATCTATATCTAGTTTTACACTTTTAGTAGGTGTGTAGTTATTTTATTACCATGTGGCAGCAGCTATAAAATTGCAGCAAAACATTTGGAGGCGTTGCAAGTATGTTTTTCTGTGGCTGTGTGTCTGCGTGTCAGTGCGCCTTTGCACCCAAAAGCATGCTTTTGCATGTATGTGGGTGGCACACTACGTTGTCTTCGTCCTACCAGCACCCACAATCCAATCTTCGCATTCGCCAATAAAATGCTGCGGTAAAAACACTTTGCAACCTTATGAAATTTTTGCGCTTTGGATGCTTAATTAAAAAAGTTTCATGTGCATGCAACAACTTTCTTTCACTACACAACCGACTCAACAAATATTACTACATTTAATACTTACCAGTATGGAAATACTACAGGCATATAAAAGTAAATACATACCTACATATGTTAACATACATTTACATAGTTATGTGTGTAACGCTTTATAGCTATGTATTTGGCAAAATAATAAAACTGCGTGATAGCACCTATAAGTGCAGCGGAAAAGTAGTAAATGAAAAAGTACTTAGAGCAAAAAAAAAGTGTGGCGAAACAAGAAAACATTTTTGTTGGCTTCTATGCACATTAGAGTGGTCCAAAAAAAATTTCAAACATGAGGTTCGGGGTACCTTTGAAAACTATTCCTCTTGCAATATTAATACACTTTCCGAACTAAGCCAACTCCCGACTAAGCGGGAGATTTTACTGAGATAAATGAAAGAGGTTTTTATTTCACTTCCTAATAAATGCTATAGATACTCTTACACCAAATTTTTTTCCATATTTTAACCTTTCATGGTCATTGAGCACCCTGTATTGGTCACAGTAGAAAATTGAAAAGTGGTATAGATATTACAAATACCAATAAGAAAAAACTGAGGGGGTGCCGCGTTTTCTACGATGACATTTTTTTCCTACGAAATTGGACGACTCTAATGTACATACATATATTATTTGTGTGTGTGATTGTATTTATTAATGCGTTTCGGAGTTTTACTTCAACATTTGCTATATTTGCAAGCGATTTTATTTTACTCCTAGCGGAATTAGGATTGCTTCATTTGCCTGAATAGCGGTACATTATAGTTTTGTGCAGCTACGTGATCAAAAAACAAAAATGTTGTAAACAGCTAATGCGACCAGGTGGTATATATTGATAACCTCTGCAACTTCAATTAGTTGACAGCTGGTTGATTACAGTTACAACCACTCTGAATGAGCATGTATGGAAATTAGCTGAAAAGTGCCAAAAATATGTTCACTAAAAAGTATCAAAATTTAAAAGAACAGTCGTAAGGGAACAGACTATTTATTGGAACTTGACAGAGTTGCCGCAATCGACTTTGAGTAAATTTTGAATCAGAGAACTTGAATTGATAACTTCTTTAGTTTGAATTATAGCTTATTTCGAAAACATTTTTGAAGCGGGTTGCCACCTGTTCAAGAAGTTAAAATTAGTTTAATTTACAAGTTAAATAAAATATTATATATGGTTCTCAAACGAGAGATTTCACAAAGCTTTATTTCGAAAATATTTTTGAAGAGGGTTGCCACCTTCTAGAAATTCAAAATATAATTTAATTTACAAATTAAATTAAATACTCTAATATGGGTATCAAGCAAGAGAGGTTTAAGAAAGCCTCATTAAAAAAAAATAATCGGCGAGGATTGCCACCTATTTAGAAACTCAAAATCAATTTGATAAGTTTAACGAAATATTTTATAATGGGCGTCAAACGAGAAGTCAAAGTAAGCTTCAATTAGGAAATAGTTTTGGGGAGGGTTGCCACCAGTTCAGAAACTCAAAATCAATTTAATTTACAAGTTAAATTAAATATTTAAATATACTTGAGTGTCAAACCAAAGCGGTTTAGGTAAGTTTTATTTCTGAAATACTTTTGAAGAGAGAAGTTTAAGTAAGCTTTGTTTGTAAAATATTTTTGAAGAAAGTTGTTACCAGTTTAAAGGTTCTAGTACAATTAAATGAGAGGTTCAGTGAAACATTGGTTCAATGAAATTTGAGAAGTCCCCATCGATCCCACATCTGCAAAAAAAAAATGTATTCAAGTTCAAAGGTCACATATATGGTTTGTTTTTTTCATTTTTCAGCCAAGCGGTAAGGTTCATCATGAAAAAATGTTAGACAGAAGTGTGGATCATGCAATTAGTTATCTATAAAAATTGTTCGGTCACTTTTCCTCCTAAGAATCACTATTTGTGAGTTATAGTTGCGGACAGTTCACATGTCATTTACAATGGTGCTCCCAACATGCGTACTAATTTGCAGCGGCATGCGAATTATTGTAACCTGAATGTCTAACTTGACCGAGCTATAGGTTTTGCTTTCGTTTGATAAGAATTGTAGCAACAGATATATATATTTTTTTAATGGAAACAAGAATGTCAGTCTAATACTATGTTCACGTTGAGCCATTAACTCGAGTTTATGGGCCATTTTGGAGTTAAACGTTAAACACTCTCATAAAGTTTAACTCGCTCGCCTTAAACACCACTTTTATTTGGAGTTAAAGCGAATGCAACCCTATTTTTTGGCCGAATTGGGGTTGTGTCTTTGATAATCCAAACCTGCAACCAACTTGTCGACAGATAGCCTGTTCCCGTACTGCAGGATTTAATCAGAAATAGTGCGAGGTGGTTCCGTGCACATAAGTCTAAAATATCTAGCTATGCAAAAACCAAAAATGTGGCTCGATAGAACTTTTTGTGCTGATTTCAATCCTACCAAAATTATCTAGCGGAAATGAAAAATACAGAAGATATCAATGGATAAAATTAAATTTTTTGATTTTTTTAAATATTAATATTTTTTGAAGAACATAACCTATGAAAAAGGTAATGACGTCAAAATGAAGGTAATTAGAGGGTCTTTCACTTGGTGTACATAATTTTTTCCTTTTCTTATATTTTTAAGCCAGAAATAACTAATAACCAAAAAATATATAAATATATTTTTTTGAATGGCGTTTATTTAAAATTTGTTTTAAAAAAGGTTATATTATATACGTCGCGTAAAATGTATTTAAATTATCTTTAAATTAGCATCAATACTTTTGTGATCGGTCAGATAGTTTCCGAGGTATTATAAATATAAAAAATAAAAAAGTTTAACTTTAATCTCTTTTATTGGCTTTGGTTTTTATCTGTGCCAAATAATCTTGATGTGGTTGAAATCAGCATAAAAAGTTCTATCGGGTGACATTTTTTCTTTTTTTTGGCTAAACGGTTGGTATTCTACGCCACGGCTACTTCGGACTATTTCTGTCTGAACCTTCGAGTACGGGAACAGACTAAATGTGAATAAGAAAAAATAAACAAACAAATGTCAAATTAAACTCTGAGTTTATTAAACACCCCGATGTGAACACTTGACAGTTGTTCATAAACCCAAAACGGTAAACTCGAGTTAATATTTCAACGTCAAAATAGTATAACGATCGAGAGTCGAGAGAGGTGTAGAACGAGATTTTTTGGACGACAGTCTGGCTAAAATATAATTGATTAAAATGTCAATTTCTTTGACTTTAAGTTTTTGAGGTAGATAAATTATTCTATTAATATTATGTTATTATATATCTGACTATTTTAGTGAAAAAATTAAGCAAAACGAAGAGAAATTTGATATCTAAACAGCCAGGAAAAAATCATTAGTCAATGTTGCTAAAATTTAATTAAAACGGCAACGCTGATTGCAAGTTTATTTTTACGCTTGTACGCTCTTTGCTAAAGCCTTGATCACACGTAACGAATATAGTTGCGAGACAGTAAGATAACATAGGGCCGAGAGAGTTGTGTGGGCGAGTATGTTGGTGTTTTTACGTACTTTGCTACGTGGCGAGTCACTTCAGTTTTGATGCAGTGATTAATTGAAGCGGATAGCGGAGGACGAAATTTTAAACGGGTTTTCAACCAGACTCTGCCGCACATAATAGAAGATAATTCTACTTGCTACTCATTTTAATGCAAACACAATGAATACACAAAATAAACTAAACAAAATAGCACATGTGACGAGCGAGTCAGTGAATCGCTGCGGTAGAGGTGAAGAGTGCAGCGGGGAAGCAATACTTGGCACAGTAAATAAAATGAGTTTCAAGAAACTGTCTCGCTAGTTTGCTGAGCCGATGACTCGGTCGACTACTAGCCAAATTATTTGTACGGAACGAGCACTCGGCCGAGTCACTGTAGCGCCACTCTACGCGTTAGGAGAGATCAAGGCATACGTTTATTTTCTTCTTTGACTCACGACCAAAGATGACGGAACGTTATTTTTTTCTATGTTCACTTTTATCGCGCAATATTCAGTAAGATTTTTCTACATGTAGTCATTGTCAATGCCACAATTTTATGTAAAGGATTTTCCCTTTTTCCAAATATCCCAACTTCCACGAAAACAAAGAACATGAAAAAAAATTTATTTGACCTTGAAATGGTCGTCAAGGTCGTAGTAAATACCATATATGGCCGTGAAATTTTCCGAATTCTCAACAAAAATGTGAATTGAAAAAATTACTTGACCTTGAAATGGCCTTCAATGTCAAGGGCAAGGTCATATCCAAGGTCACAATCAAATTGCGTTCGCGAAATCCTACAACTTTTGTCCGCTTCCTTTTTTCCTCTGGTGAGTACTTTCTGAGAGGGAGAGGGGCTCGAATACTTTAAACATAAGATGTGTTAGGGTTTATTGAAAAAAAAATTAGCGAAGTAAATTATAGTTCAGCAGTTGAAATATTTTTTCAGAATCGGAATATGATTTTTTGGAATAAGAACTTGATTCTATTAGTGAAAATTAGGGTGATATTATTTAAAATTTTTGACCCCATCAAGTAAATAAGGTTTTTTTTTACTAAGAAAGTAGGATTGAAGAAGCGTTTGGCGATTTGCAACCGCCTTACGAACGAATTTTCGAGGTGCACCAAAGAAGCACAGGGGCGTGTGCGCCAGCAAGGTCATGGTAACAGTTTTTTTTTCCTGTACAAAATGTCATTCATATTGATTACCTCGAAAAGATAAAAAGTTGCACCGGCGAATGTTATTCTGAGCTGCCGAACAGATTCAATGTCGATTTGAACAAAAAGGGATCGCTTTTGGCGAAGAAGAAGGTAATATTTCCGTCATCATCCACTCCAAAAAGAAAAAAAAACGAAATAAAGAAACAATAAACTTTGGGGGAAAAAACCTCAAACGCGTTATTAGCATATGATTCCCTTTAATCCAGTCGATTTTCTTTCTGCGACACCATAAATATATTTTTCAAAAGCTGGTAACACTAGTTTACACGAAAAATTAACCTTTGTAAAAAGTATTTTCTAGGTTCACTTTGGGTCGCTGAATATAAAAACAAACACCATCTTTGTTTTTCAAAGAAGCGTTTTCGAGATTTTTTCGAAAGACGTGTATTTTGGTACCTTTCGCAGTTATTTGTCAATATCTTTTGAAGAAATTATCTAATCGACGCAGGCAACCTACCGTTCGAAAGGTATTGATGCGCCCCTTTGCAAAAATATATAACTTGTGCAGATGTAAATAAATATTATTTCTGTTACTAAAAAAAAATTGATTTTTTTTTATTTTTTTTTAATCTTTTTTTGTTTTTTTTTTATATTTTTTTCTTACTGCCGGACGCAAATTCGAGAAGACTCTAACCAACACAAACGAAAAAATTTAAGGGAAAAGCTTATTTTCGGCCAAAAGTGTGATTGTGTGAAAAATACTAAGTTAGAATTTTTACTCAGTGCTACATAACATCTACATTTCTTATCCGATTTGGATGATCTTAGACTCAAAATTTATCTTTTACTCAAATTAAAAATAAGCATCTACAAATGTCTAATTTTTAAAAATTATTGAAAATTCCACTTTTTTAGATTTTGCTCGCTAGTAACAGTAAAGCTGGGTATTGTGTTTTTCACGTGAAAATTTCTCTAGTCACCTAGCAACTATTTGGGATGACTTTTTAAATCTTTTGAACATAGAATGTGTTCCTGGCATCGTTTCCAATCACATTCAGTTCT
>JAPVRG010231071.1:0-10684 GCA_029783565.1 Rhagoletis cerasi | reverse complement strand
GAATATTTTAAATTTTGGAAAAAGGGGCGTAGCCACGCCCACTTATGGATTTATATGTATATCTCGGTAACCGCTCTACCAATTTCTACGAAACTTGACACAAGGGCTGGTGTTGGTCCAACAAAGAAAATTGCTGAAAATTTTATAAATTGGACGATAACAACGCCCACCTCCCATATAACAGTAATTTTCAGAAATGCAAAAACTGCGATATTTTAGTAACTACTGAAGCTTATTGAACTAAAATTGATATATACAATGATATATTAACGAGTAACAAGAATATTTTAAATTTTGGAAAAAGGGGCGTAGCCACGCCCACTTATGGATTTATATGTATATCTCGGTAACCGCTCTACCAATTTCTACGAAACTTGACACAAGGGCTGGTGTTGGTCCAACAAAGAAAATTGCTGAAAATTTTATAAATTGGACGATAACAACGCCCACCTCCCATATAACAGTAATTTTCAGAAATACAAAAACTGCGATAAATCGGTGAAGATAATTTACTCAAAATTCATGTTTGCAATAATTCCATAGAAAAAGTACGAGTATAACAAATGTTTACAAAATGGGCGTGTCACCGCCCACTTATGATTACATATGGTTGAAATTGGGCTAAAAGTACGCCCATTTTCATATAACGGTAAATTTCAGAAATATTTAAACTTCGATATTTCGAAATTTAGAAACGGCAGTTTACTCAAAGTTGGTACTCACAACAATCTCGTAACAAGAAGTAAGATTTTTATGGACTTAGGGAAAAGGGGCCACGTAACGCAAGGTTTCAGTATCGTGAAAAAAACGATGCTTCATACGTGCGCCGGGTATTTAATGTTCGGTTTTACCCGAACTTAGAATTCTTTACTTTTTATTTATTAGTTTGAAATTAGTGAGGCTATTCCAATTAAAGTAGTAATTGTTATATAAGCACTCAGTAGCAGGCGAATACCCTTTTAATGAGGTGTCCATTGGAACGTCTCGAACTTTTAATGTGACCCCCGCAGCAAATGTCCAATAATAAGAGTAAAAGTAAAGGATTGAGATCCACGCAACTTCACTTTTGGGACGAAGATCACCATTCGATCAATTTGAGAACAAATAGGAGACCCTACATTTCTAGTTGATGCCCTCGCAACAGCAAGAAAGAGTTGTGATCGAAAGGAAAAAGTAGAAAGGCCAATAGCCGCTTCTAAGCCTTTCACACTTTTTGAATTGAAACTTCTTTGGCGGGGGTAGTGAGCGGGAGTGCATTCATTTTCCCTTTCTCCATTTCCGTTTTCAATAATACTGAGAATAAATTATCGAAAAGAAAAATGCTAACAAGGCGACAAAAGTAAAGAAAAGGACGAATACGAAGACGAAGACGAAAGGGAATGCGAAGACAAAGGCTAAGGCGAAAACAAAGACCAAAACGAAACGAATACGAAGATGATTATGAAGACGAATAGGAAGAGGAGGACGAAGTTGAATACAAAGAAAAATATGGATATAAAGTAGATGAAGACTAATCCTAGCCTGAAGGCGAATACGAACCGGAAGACGAATACGAATACGAAGACTAAAATGAAAGCTAAGAAGAAGGCGAATACAAACGCGACTACTAAAATAATTGCGAAAACGAATGCAATGGAAGTCGTAAAAGAAGGCAAATACAAAGGCGGAGACGAACACGAAGACGAATTCTAATGCAGAGACGAATACGTTGACGAAGACGTAAAGGAAGACTAATACGAAAGTCAAAACGAAGACGAGTACGAAGACTACTAAAGCTAAGACGAATACAAAAGCGAATACGGAGACCAATAAACTAGGATTGAATTGAAGGTAGTTTCCCTTCCGTAGTGTGACCCAGGCGCTCTCCCTGTTTTTATGGAACGTCAAGGCACATTCGCCACTTCACTCAATACTATATTATCTTTTTCTTTTTGCTTGGCGCTGTAACCGCCTTAGCGATTTTGGCCGAGTCCAACAAATCACGCCAGTTGTTTCTCTTCTGTGCCAACTGACGCCAATTGGAAATGCCAAGTGAAGCCAAGTCCTTCTCCAGCTGCTATTTCCAACGCAGGAGAGGCCTCCCTCTTCCCCTGCTACCACCAGCGGGTTAAAAAAAAACTATACCTCGAAGCCGGGGCTCATTTCTTTAAATAAAGTATAACTAAGCAAACCTAAAATTTTTGCATTGCATAGTTTTCGGTTTGCTTAATTCGAATATGAAGTCAGTAGGTTCTTTTTGTGGTTAAAACAAAACGATGCAGTTTTTGAATTCTAGTTACAGACTTGGATTCAGCGATCTGAAATCCATAAGGCTTAGCTAGTCTTCTTCATTGGGCAGCAGTATTTTTCTATGGCGTGTTATAGTTAGAGGAAGAAATCTTCAAAAAAATCTGTCCAGTTAGTTAGTGGTAGCTGAAACCGAATTTGAAGTCAGAATCAAAAGGTTGCTTATTTTTTCTTTCTCAACTCAAAATAACTACCAAGTACATGTAAATGTACGAAACTGGTAACATTTTTGAGGTTAGAAAAAAATGAGTAAACTTTTGAACTCCGACTTCAGTCGGTCTTTTTTGTTGGTCTGCCTTACTGGTTTCAAAGTCTTTGCGAAAACTGTAGAAAATAAAGCGGACTATAAGGGGTTGAGCTTAATGGTACGGAAACATAGAGAACATTGTTTTAAATGTGAAAGATCTAGCCACCACGTAAATAAATTTTTAGACGTTCAGTGTATTTTCTTTTTGAAAAATTTGTAGAGACTAAAGAAGATATTGAACAAGTCTTCAAAAAAATCTGTCCATTTATTAGTGGTAGCTAAAACCGAATTTGAAGTCAGAATCAAACGGTTGCTTATTTTTTCTTTCTAAACTCAAAATAACTACCAAATTCATGCAAATGTACGAAACTGGTAACATGTTTGAGGTTAGAAAAGAATGAGTAAAAGTTGACTTGCAAAAGCTTCTCAATTCAGACAGAGAGGTCCTTCGAACAGAGTAATTCACGGGATACAGTCGAAACAAGGCGCTTTGAATATCCCCACGTCGGTATTTTATAATGATGAAAAAATTAGTACACTCTCAGATGCTGCAAATATTTCTGCTGGGTTCTTCGCGTCGAATTTTGCTTTAGATGAGGACTATATCGTAGACGCGGACTTTTCAAATGTGTGTGCAGTGAATTCATCATTCAACTTTGGCTCTTTGGTTCTGACTGCGGATGATACGCTAGATACCCTCTAGGTATTGGAGGAGCTTGATAAGTTGTACCTTTAGTGCATAAAAAATTAATTACCTCTTAACATTAAGAAATGACACCAAATGACTTTTTCCAATCTACTTTTTTTTTAACCGTGCATCGTATCGTATTTCGTCTACATGTTTAGACTTTGTAATTGAGATCAGAGACTTGGGGGTATATTTTGATGCAATATTTAGTTTTGTCACATATGTCTCTGAATCTTATTCGTTGCTTGCGTTTCTACGGCGCAATAGTTCTTCGTTCTCAGATCCGTACACTTTAAAGTTATTATTTTCGTCCTTTGTCCGTTAGATATTAGAGTATGCTGTTTTGATATGGAGGCCATATCACCAAATTCATATAAACCTATTAGAATCTGTGCAGAAAGCGTTTATCCGGTTTGCATTACGCTCTCTTCACTTCTCTGAACCCAAGCCTGCGTATAGCTTTCGCTGTCAGTTGATCAATCTAATGACACTCCACAACTGACGAATTCTGCTATCAACCTCTTTCTGTTTGACATAATCTCTGGCACAGTTAATTTCAATGTGCCTTGTAGAATTTTGCGTTAATTAGATCCGTTTTATGTTGCCACTAGCAAAACTGTATATAGCATTAATGCCCCGGTTAATAAAACTCTAACTGAACTGAATAAGCTCTTTGCTTCTTTAGACCTAGACCTCTCATCTAATAAGTTTTGTTTAAATTCCCACGTAAAATAAATATTAAGTAAAAATCGTGTTCTTTAACCTTTGCTTTTATTTTAATATAATATTACTTTTTAATTTTACATAATCGAATTAAATCATATTTATGTAATTCTAGTAATATTTATTAATATGTATAGTCTGTAAGAATATTTTGTTCATAGACTTATTATTTCAGAAGTAAATAAATAAATATATTATTTAATACTTAATCCAATTAAAACGAAAATCCCATGGGAGCGCTAGAATACATAAAAGGGCTTCAGTCACATCTGTTGCTAGTTTGATAACTGCTTTGTTTTTCAGGCGGATCTCTCGCTCGATTGGGCGGAGGAGAAACGTAGATCTCAGAAGATTTTTTAAATCAAATACTTTTGGAGCTTGGGATGCCTTAGGAATTTTTTAGCGGTGGGAACTCATTGGTAGTGAATTTTTGAACCCAATTTTTAGTTTTAATGTTATAAAATTAAGGTATTAAATGAATTTACAGTGAGATAGATTTCAGACTTATTAACGGGCTATTTAATGATGAATAATCTTCCAATCTCGCTTAGGAGGTTGCAGCGCTAAATAAGAAGAATCTCCGAAGCAAGCAAGTTGCCACGTCATTACATTTTCATTAGAAAACTACACGAAAAATAAACTTTCAGCAAAGATATTCACACATACGTAATTATTGCACGGAAATTAAGAATTTCTCGTAACCTCAACTCCCAGCGCGTAAGTACTCCTTGTACATACATATAATGATTATTTGGTGAAATTTATTTTAGTGCACATTCAAAATTATTGTCGCTGTATTTTGATGTAGATACTTTTCTTTTACGACTAACGAGCCAACGCGACAGCTAAGTGGAATGCTAGTAGTCAACTAAATAGCAGCCAGTCAGTGCTCATAGCTGCACATTTCTTCCGCACCCATTTGGGGTTGGGTACAACAGCAGCAGTAAGCTACCTTTACCATACCCAGTACTTGACAATTGTAATGGTGTGGCAATAACAAAAGTCGCTGAGTGACTGCTTTGCTCGCTGGTTGGTTGCTTGCAACGCCGGTTGGCTGACTGGCTGGCTAGCTGCTGTCCCTAAGTTTGAGATCGTCACTCACTCACTCACTCGCTTCCTAGCTGACCTGCTCCTCTCAGTATCGGTCCGGCACATTTGCACTGCCTTCGGTGCAATCGTAGCGGCATTGGTCCACTGCACTTAAGCAGCATTGAGAATTTAAAGCTTGCCCACTTCCCATTTCCTCATCAGTCGGCGGTCGGTGACGCTGACATGCCGGCGCTTTACGCCGCTCTCCGGCGCGCCGTCGTAGTGCCGTTCCTGCAGTGCCATGTTTTGCAATTTCAATGCGCAGCAATTCACTTTTATTGAAATGGCGCAAATGTGTTGTGAAGTTGGCTGCTGTTGTCGCTCTTCTTCATGCCTTTTCTATGCTACTCGTATAACCAAACTTTTTACTTTCTTTAATTTTTCTTTTTATTCCTCTTATTTGCTGTGTGTGTGTATTTTTTTTTGGCTCTTGCTTTTCTAGCCTTTGTTCGCCTTAGTTATTTTATTTTCACTATATTTTGCTTTAGTTATTTCTATATTGCATCATTCAGAGCTCAGTCCGGGAGTTTATTTTACGTTGCTCGTATACACACATACACACACACTCCCAGCAAATCGCTCCGAGTGAGCTCTGTTGATGGCACAAAGTGCAGTGCAATTCATTTTAATGGCCTCCAGTGCCACAACCAACTCTTGCGATTCACTTTAAATGCTTCAGACAGTGCAGCAGCAGCAGCAGTAGCAGCAAAGTACATTGATGTGATGCCGCAATCCTGATCAATTCATATGCGCTTCCACCCAACTCTCCTCCCTAACTTCCACTATGTAGTCACTAGCTAGTTGTCAGTGCCACGCATTAGGAATTCGTTGTAGGAATTTTTCATGCTCATCTTTTTGTGATGTTCGTCACTTGAGACTCAATTTAACAAAACTTCATTTCAAAAGCGCCAACAAGGCAAAGCGCTACTCCGCTTTCTCCGCCTGCGCCCTCTCGGCCGCCAGCCAGCCAAGCAGCCAGCGACAATGGTGATGTTGGTAATAGTGACGCCGTTGGTGACGATGACAATGCAATCGCAAAATAGAGAAAAAATCCTACCAAAGGACGACAAATAGTGTCATCTCAAGCGACCATCAGATGCATATCTCATAAGCTGAAAGCATTGAATGAGGCGCGAATAATAGCAACCGAGAATTCTCAATTTTGGGTTTCATTTTTTTTTATCGCATATGCATTTCTTTGCAAAATTGCCCAGTATGAGGTACCTATGCATGTATGCATGTGTAAGTATCTGTGTGTGTGTGTGTGTTTTTGGAATGGCCAGTGTGGGAGCCATTCATGCTACCTACTTCATAGTGCATATGACTTGTGCAATTATGCAACACTTCAGGCGACCAAGGATATGTTAGCACAACAACACAAATCTGTTTGTGTTTTTAATATACGTACATACATATATTGCCACATTGCCTTTGGCGCTTATGATTTCTCATACGTCACACATGCATGACTGACTGCATATTTACGAGGGTTCATCACTGAGACCATGAGTTTTTGGATTTACTATTCTGTCAATATAAATGCGAGTGGAAATGGGTAAACAATGCTTTTCTGCCAAAAAAAAGAAACACACTTTGCAATCAAAGAAAAGCTTAGTCAATAATGCTGAGAATCATCTTCTGCGTGGCTATAGTTATCACGACTCCTACGCCTCCTTTCGTGCGCTCGGTGAAAATAGAGCAAGCGTTGTGCTAGTTGTCGTAACTAACTCGTGCGTAGCCTTGGGTCACGGCTAAAAGAAATGGAGCTTTGGTGAGACCACTCCGAATAATTTGCTTTAAGAGTCTATTGAAATAAACACTGTTTCTTCACCAGTAAGTGCAGCTACTACATAGAGCTTTACAACTTTTCCAACAGTATTTCAGAAAAGGGCAAATGTCTTTCAGAAAATCCCAAATGTATTTCAGAAAATATTTTTAGAATATTGTAACTTAGGTAAACTTATGGAATGGCAAACCTCCGAGTGTATTTCTGCCTTGAAATAGCTTCTCATAAAATCCATTTGCCGTTCAGAGGTGGCGAGGGGCGACCGCTATTAGAAAAAACTGGTTTCTTTTTTTATGTTGATCGGAAACTGGGCTCGAACGCAGGCCCTGCGGAATGGTAGTGCGCACTTCTAACCACTACTATTAAGTTGTAAAATATCGAAAAAAATTTGCATGTTTCGAAAATTCGATTTCTGGGAAGTGAACCTCGTTATTGTTCGTTTTCAAAAAGTTGCAAAGAATTTTTGAGTGCGGCTAACAGCCAGGGACCGAAAATAATGATTATTTTCAAATTTTCAATGAAAAAAATCAAAATCTTCCAAATATCGTAGAACAGTTTCGAGTATATATACATATGTGCATGTTTTTTCATGTCCTGTTGGATACGATTTAAAAATTTCTGAGTCATGTATATAAAAATTCTAATTCGTTTTCGATCCGCCGAAAAAAATAAAATCAAATATTAATTTTTATTTCTGATAGATAAAATAACACTCAAGAAATGAGTTTTATTTTCGATCAAAAAAATAAAACTCAAAAATAAGCATTATTTTTTATGAAAGAAAATAAAACTCATAAAATAATGACTATTTCAGGGCGAAATAATAACATTTACAAAACTAGTTTTATTTTTGATCAAAAAAATATTAATCGACCCATAATTTTTATTTCCGAGCGATACAATAAAAAACAGGAATTTATTATTATTATTGATCCCAAATTTTAGAATCTTGAAATAATGTTTAAATATCAATTTTTTGACAGAACTCATAATGATTGCGGTCCCTGCTTGTAACCGCGTAAACCTTGTAAATAAACCGGTCTCCATACAAAATTGAGGTTTACGCGGTTACGAGGCATTTACGCGAATACCCTCATTTTGTTATCGCAATGTATCAATGCATGAGAAATTGCGTCATTACCCAGCACTAGTATTTAGTAAGGATGATAGAATAAAAGATTGCGCCACCTTGCGGGTGATGATATTACGATAGCAACAAAGCATTTCGACTCTTCGCTTGAATTCTATGTGATGACATATCTACATACTTTGTATCTTTGTGTATACGCCGCTTTATTTCTCTTTTTCCCTTTTTCTATGCTATATCTTATGTAGGTTAGGTTAGGTTAGAGTGGCTGCCCCGCGCAGAGCGCGGAGCATACGTAGGCTGGAAAAGCCCGTTGTGATATCACTGGCCGAAGCCATTCGTTTCTTTCCCTCCCTTAGTAATTGAACCACCGAGTGCGTTTTATATAGCACAGAAATTCGAGGACGCTCGCCGAGTTCAAGTCGGCTAAACAATCCATGAAGTACTTGTTGAAGAGTTGGTTGCGCGTGTTGGCCAGGGCGGGACAATGGCAGAGATAGTGCAAGATGGTCTCCTCCTCCTCCTCGTCCCTGCAACTGCGACAAAAATCATTAGTAACTTCACTCTCTATTTTTGCGATACCGCCGCCTAAGAAGTTTCACTTCAAAAACTACGCTCTACAAGTTCGTTGTGATCCTTCGACTCATCACCCATGGAGGGGCAACGAAAGAAGGGCGCCCACGAACAAAATGGATGGACCGAGTGCAGAAAGGCATTGATGAGCGAAGGGGGCAAATTCGCTAAGGAGAGAGGCAATCAGCAAAGTTTTTTGGTCTCGGTCCAAGCCGACGAACGATTGTAGTGTTTAGAGCTTTCCTATGTGGTCCCGAAGCATAATACTTAATTATACCCTCAGCTGAAACTTAAACGAACCACCTTCGTACATTATTCCATAAATACACAATCTTTGTTGCTCCATTTCTATATCATATGTTGTATGTATTTAGTTGTGAATTTTTGTGAAACAATTGCATTCTTATAGCGCATTTATTTGGTAGTAAAACGAAAAAATGCTGTGGCCTGCAGTGCACTTCGAACGCAATGAATTTTTAGCAACAAACAAAAGAAACATGAAGAAAACAAGGTTCCCTTAGCTTAGCGGCATTTTGCATTCTCCAAAAAACCGCGTATGTGATTTGTGCATGCATTGCATACTTTGAGGCGTTTAACACTTGCTTTCGCACGTAAACATTAATACAAAAAGGAACAAATATAAACGTGCGGGTGCATGGTGTGGCATTATGGTAAGGCAAGTATGTATGATTCTATCTCCAGACACATAACTACTTATAGACGTACATATGTATGTATGTGGCATGTGTGTAATGCTCGAAGGAGCACGCTTACATTTCAGTCCCCTTCTACACCTCCACACCTCTACCACTCTTTGTTAATGAGTTATTTAGGCATCTTATTTATTTTCATTTCCTTCTAGCAGTAATTATTGTTTTTTATTTCTTATTTAGTAGTTGCCTTTGCAAATTTTTCCAAACCAAACTTTTTTTTTGAAAGGAATTTTCAATTTGTGGCTGGTCTGTTGTTTCTTAATTTCGGCGACATTTAATTTTGCAAAATAATTTTTTTCCTGTAATTTGTATATGAGTATTTGTGGTATAATAGTGGTCATAGTGTATTGCATTATTGTTGTTCTTTTTAATGTTGGTACTGTACACTGTAATATGTGGTTGGCGGCGAAACTATTTTTGCCTGTCGTGCGGAGAATAAATGTTAGAGAATTTTAATATAAGTCTTTGATTACTTCTCTGCTACATAAATGTTAGCCATTTGACTTGAGGGTCTGCCTGAGCGGTTTATTATTGCGGACATGTATGTTGTGTGTGGAAAATTATTTATATGGATGTGTCGCTTGAGAGGACTGGCGAAAAGTGTGTACATATTAAAGTTTTTCTTTTCCATTTGTATGATGAAATTATTGTCTGAGATGTTATTCGAGTCTTAGCCATAAGTCAGATAAATGTTTTGGCGATATGTAAAATCATCAGGGCTATACACAAAACAAGACCTGAAAGCATTTGGTACGGCCGACGAGAATCACAGAGAAGTGATAGCGAATGAAAGTTAAGCTAAGTATAATAACAGGGACCGAAAATATTGATTATTTTTAAATTTTTAATGAAGAAAATCAAAAGCTTCCAAACATTGTAGAACAATTTCGAATATATATATGCATATTAGAGCGTCTCGCCTTACGGGCGAAATAAAAAAAGTTCGCCGGACACCCCCTCATATGAAGTGCTTTTGAAAAGCGTTTAAAACAAGTGAGAGGCTGTCTTCGGCTGTGCCGAAGGCTTTATACCTTTCATGAACACGCGCAAATCAATGTAAATAGTAACTACTGAAAAACTGATTTTAATTTGCTTGCTGGCTTGCGTCTGCTGGGTATGCTAGTAATATATATAGATGCGATCTTAGTGATTTTTTGAACAAATATTCCATGATCTATTAGCAAATATCTCACCAAGTTTCATGGTTTAATCTTCCAAACTGAGGGAGAAATGGCCATACACCTTTTATCTGAACGATCGGTTGTATGGGAGATATATTATATATAGCTCCGATCTTACTGATTTTTTGAACGAACATTTGATGATCAATTAGCAAATATCTCACCAAGTTTCATGGTTTAATCTTCCAAACTGAGGGAGAAATGGCCATAAACCTCTTATCTGAACGATCGGTTGTATGGGAGATATATTATATATAGCTCCGATCTTACTGATTTTTTGAACGAACATTTGATGATCAATTAGCAAATAT
>JAPVRG010231069.1:0-11479 GCA_029783565.1 Rhagoletis cerasi | reverse complement strand
CTCGAGGAGGGGGGTTTTCCTACGGATATTCATTGGCCTCATGTGCTCCATTGTGGTACTTACCCACCAGATCTCAGTTGCTACCACCCTAACGTACCGCCCTAATGACAGTAAATTAAACACCGTCAAAAATCATTAATCTTTTGCGAAAAAAGTATTTCGATTTGTTAAGTCGGAAAACCATACGGGAAAACCAACTTTTTTTGTTTTTGTTTTTTTTTTGTTTTTTTCTTATGGAGCACCTGAGGTCAATGAACTTCCATAGGAAACCCCCCTCATCGAGACAAAAACATTGGTGTATCACACTTTAAAATCCGACTATAAACGCCGAAGATACGAAGAAAAATAAAATTGGGCGACTACTAGGGTTGTCCAAAAAAAAAATTTTATTATTTTTTCAAATGCTTTTCAAAAACATGAGGTGGTGTACGGCGAACTTTTTTTTTCGATACGGTCTAGTGTACTTGCTTGTATTTTTGAAAAAGGCTGCAATACTAAAATAAAAATTCAATGCAAAATCAAAAATTGATATCCCTTGGTGAGCTAGTTTATGTATTAGAATTCGTTTTTATTTTTCTTTTTTTTTTTTTTATGAAGTTACCTCTACGATGCCATTTATCTGTAAATTTGGTATGCTCTCAAAACTCGTACGGCTGTGTAGAGTGGCAATGAGCACAACCTTCATATCCGTTCAAATCGGGAAGTATCTCTCCAAGCGCGGCTATTTCCAGCTGAGTGAAGAAGGCAAAAGGGGTTGGTCTAACGGTAAATGAATACAAGGCAACTTTGAGGTAGCGAACGACTTTCTGTATCTAGAATCCACCATTAGCATCTGTAGTAATGCCAGCTGGAGATCAAGCAAAGTATGTATAAGGGCTGGTTTTCACCATGTCAAATTCAATGGCATTTGTTGTCAAATGAGTGAAAACACATTGTCAAATGGAACTACAAAACGGTGTATCGATTGATTTAGATCAGAATAGGTCTTCAGTCGTTCATATGTGCTACTAAATTGGTTATATATCCATTTTTGGTCAATAATGTAATCGGTAAAAGAATCGATAAAGGAGATAAAGTTGCGTCAAAATATGTCGACAAATTTTGTCTCTTGCGAACAGCTGCTGTTTTGGGTTCGCTAGGCAACTGAGAAGCAAAGCTCTTTTTTACGAAGAAAGGAGAGAAAAAATTTCGAACTATAAGCTCTACCCAGAATTGCGGCGAAGGACGCTAAGGCGGTCGGCGGTAAGTGAGCAACGGTTCAGTTGCCGCAGTAAAATCCGTCAGAGTAAACACAATGGTGGCGGACGACGGCGACTTGTATTTGCTCACTTCTTCGATAAGCTTCTCATTATCCATTTCTTTTCATTTTTATTTTTATTTATGAGAATATATCAAGCATTTCAAATATAAAACTGATATTCATTTAAGTGAGTTTTAATTTTGGCAGCGGTTAAGCGTCGACCGCTTTACCGTCGTCCGCTGCAATTCTGGGTAAAGCTATACTTCCACGAAATTTTGTATGACGTGAACTTAGTCAGACGCAAAAAAAAATACAACGATTGCGCTGTCTTGGATGCATGTACGATGGCACATCGGTGAAAATATACTTCGACTCGGTGCCCATGGTTGAACAACGACAGCAAAAGCGCCCACCAATACCTCTCTACAGTTATAGTGTTAAGTAAGTAGAAGAGTTACATAGTATAGAACCTGTGTCTAAGTGAGTCCTACTTTGGAGTGCCGCCCAACCTACATAGTATATGCCTCAAAAGATACCAACAAGGTCCCAAAATGGTTCCGGCCACACAAAGGCTGATGATTATCCTTCTCCAGATATCTCTTTGGTGACTTCATTGATCCCGCCGTAATCTGTTAATGGTAGCACTCTGCTGTGTTACCGTTTTTCTTGCTGCCAGTATTCAAAAAGTTACAAGCCAATCCTCATGGGGGTTGGTCCGATTTGAAGCGATTTTGATGTCTGCTCGGAGGTCTGAAAATAAAACTATTAATTGAACTTTGTATCCTTGTCCCAGTTGTTTTTTTTTGACGCATATGGCGTAATTTTATTAGTTTTATCTTGAAAAGTATCCGAATAAAATTTTATGCGATTCGGACCACGGCAACCCGTGTCGACTTGCAGTCAAAGTTATCAGAATAAGCTTGGTGCAGTTCGCCTGTTTTGTTAATTTACTCATTTTACTTCTGTATAAGACGGACGGTATTACTAAACACCCTACAGAATTAGTACATAATATTTAGTAAATCTGCGTTTTTGGTTTTTTACCTGGTAGTCAGGATTTTTTCCAAAGGACCATAAATTAAAATATATTTCAAAAAGTTTACACAAAATATGGAGATATGGGTATCAAATGGAAGAAGAATTCGAAAAAAAATTAACTATAACTTTTATTTTCAATTATCCTTCTGGAACATGTCAAAAATGTCCTTTAAAAATATTATCCTTCAAATATTTTTAATTTATAATGATTTTTGAAGATTTTAGTTTAATTAAAATCCTATTAATATATATAAGGATATTAAAGGATAAAAATTTCAAAGGATATTGTTCAAATTTTTTTATTTGTTCCCTAATCTACCCGAGAAGGCATGTCAAACACTTTATTTTGTTTACTTAATGTTATGAAAAGCATTTTTCTTAAAGGAGGAAAAGAAATTGTTATAAAAGTTGAATTTAATAATTTAATGTTCATCGGAGATAGTTTGTTGCCAAAAGTAATTTTTGCTGAGCTCCTAAGTTTTGTTTGTATCTCCTGAAAACATGCAATTCTGAACATTTTTTAATTGGTGTGACAGGGCGTATGATAAATACGAAATTATTAAATTCAACTTTTCTACCACATTCCTTTTTCTTAAAAAGATGCCTTACATAATAACAAATAAACCAAATCATATGCTTTCTTATTTTATATGTCCCTTCAGGCTGTTCTAACGGTTGTAAATCAGTACGATATGAAAATTATGTTTAGTAACAATTTTTTATGTAATACGGAAGTACAACCATTATATCAACTCGAGAGGACATGACAAAAACTAAAACACTTTATTTTGATTATTTAATATTATGAAAGGTATTTTTTAAATGAGGAAAAAAATTTGTAATACAAGTTGAATTTAATAATTTAATGTTCATCATACGCCCTGTCAGACCAATTAAAGAATGTTCTACAATTGAAAATTTTCAGGACATACACAAATTATTCTACTAGAAAACATATCGTTTTGCAGGCTTGTAATATGTACACCCTTACAAAGCTATTGTACTCTTTCCTTTAGTTACTTTTTCCGATGTCCTTGCGAGAAATCCGTTCGTCCTATTAAAAATTTAATAATGCAGATTTACTAGAAATGCGTTGAAATATGGGAAACATTTCGAATTTATTGCATTTTCAAAGATTTCATGGACGATTTGGCAGCCTTAATATAATAATATTAGATTGGCGCTTACACATATGTTAGTGTTTGACCGAGCTTCTCCTCCGATTTGTGGTGTGCGCCTTGATGTTTTCACACAAAGGAGAGGAACGAACCTTCAGTTTTACGCCGACTCCGAACGGCGATTGTATTTTTATGAGAAGCTTTTTATGGCAGCCTTAATTCAAGATATTAACTAAAACTTCTACAAGAAGCCTTCACGTGTTATCGTTATCGTAGGGCTATAAAACTCCGTATGTATGTTATTTAGGCTAAAAAGCACAAATATAGAGGGTATGCATATCAAAATTTGCAAACAAGTTTTTTCCAAACAGTCTAATATATATAGACAGTTTATCTTTGCCCCTTCCATGTACCATATACATATGTACATATCAAGGAATAATATGGAGAAATCAATTTACTCAGACTTCTCAATGTGAAATCTTCACCGGGAATTTCCTGCCAAAGTAGATTTCTTTTAAAACAGAGTCAGAAAACTTGCATCTTTCCAGCCTCGTGATACATCTCCTTAAGAAGTGTGCCGACAGATATTAACAGCTGCAACTCCTTCGAGGCTACTTCTGCTTCAACAAAAATCTAAAGCGGAGGCCATCCTAGAAGCGACTCCAAAGGCGTGGTTGATCAAGTTCTCAATGGTCCTGTGACCGAGAGCAAAGCTAGCCTTTGGAATTTAAGAAAGTGGTGTTTTGGCAAAAAACTACGAAGGAAAAAACTGTAATCAAACATACAATCATGAGGTAAATTTACTATTATTGAATTACAATTCAAACCCCATGTTCGACCAAATGGCTTAATTGGGATCGGAATTCCAAATAATCCTCTTAGTTCCCAAATATTTATTCGAGCCAGAGTATTCAAGCACTAATGATTGCATTCAACTTTCTTTTAAAAGGTATAAAAAGCTGGGCTAACTCCAATCGAGATATGTATGTACATTAGGGTGGTCCTTAAATGTATCAAGTTAATTTTTACATCAAATTTCCTAAACCCCAACTCCTACATCCATGTTAATATAGTCAAAGATATCACACATAAATTTGGGTCCCGATCGGAGAACGTTTGGGCGTGTCGCACAGGGGTCAAAGTTCAGATTCCTCTATGGAGACTAAAAAAATTAAAATTAATTTTTTTTTCATCTAATACCCAAAATCGATACTACTGCAGGCGCAGATATCACATATAAATTTTGGTTCCGGTTAAGGCGTGTCGCTCAGGGGTCAAAGTTCAGATTCATTGTATATAGTCTCCATGGAGGAATCTGTAGTTTGACTTCTGTGCGACACGCCTAAACGGTTTCCGATCGGGACCAAAATTTATATGTGATATCTTTGACCGTGATATTACCGATTGAGGGGGTGAGACTTAAAATTTCATTTTTAAGGACCACCCTAATGTACGTACGTAGACCCCCCGAAGCAACATTATCAAAATCCCCTTCGATGTCCAAAAAGGCACACAGAACAACTTGCTTAGACAAAATGCCCTTTTCGATCTTATTAACCAGTGACGGCCTTTGGTATGATGTACACTAAGGTGGATCGACAAAAAAGTTTCTCCAGTCCACCCCTAGGATTAAAGATATTTTGAAGGCGATCGCAAAAAAAAATTTTTTTGCTATAACCAGGCGCCAGCAAGTTTTTGTTTATGCCTTAGAATGAGACTCCGAATTTGTTGGCCCAAAATAAAACTCAAATATGGAGTTTCTCAGAAAGTCGAATACGGAGCCCCTTGACATCTGGATTCGAAAACAGAAATGGAAGTGGATAGGCCACACTTTGCACAAAGAAAACGGCCTTGGAATGGAATCCACTAATCGGTAGAGGCGGGCCTCCGGCATACCGCACGAAACGTAGAGAAGAACAGTCCAACAAGAGGCGAAGCAACTCGGGTTACGCTGGAAGGAGCTGCAAGCGATTGCCACAGACAGGGCGAGATGGCGCGCAGGCGAAGTCCCACGCGAAGAAGGAAAATAATCAGATAACCGAATAAACGTCCATTCAGCCAACGCCGTTATTTCTCTCTCTACTTCGCTACACCTAATGTGTTATTGTAGTATGCATCATAAGTAATGTAAACTTTGATCGATTAAATAAAACAATTAGGCTTGCAGCAAAACAAATTCATTACAAAAGACTCTTTAAATCGCTAATGCAATCAACTCTCGTCACGCTCACACATTGATGCGTATTTCATGGCTAACCGTAATTTAACAAAGCATTCATTTAAACTTAACGGTCTCGTCCATATCTACGCCCAGCCATTAGAGCGCGAAGCGAACATACATATATGTATGTACACTTTGTACGCGCTTTCTGTTCGCCCTTAATGTCGTGCCATTTTTAAATCATTTGTGTAACTGCACTTTTCCGGAAAGCATCACCGTACATGAACGGTGATATTTGAATCGATTTTAGCTACATATAATGCATGGAGTTTTGGTACTAGTATTCTTATTGAAATATTTATTGCGGTCGTGTGCAACCCTTAGCATAGAGGCACCAGACACCGTTTGTAATTCAACCATCAGCTACAATGTCAGATACGCACTGTCGAGCATAATAAGTCGATATTTTGTGCCAAATTCTAGCGAATTACTAATTTCAACGCATGCGAAGCATCTAGGAGCATGGCGACTGATGCTGGACCTGCTCACTTGTACGATGCCATTTATATCCGCTATAAAAGTTCAGCTTGAAACCATGGATTCGCCACGCCTTCCATCGCCTACGAGAATGTATAACCTCTTGTTGATAGATAGCATGCAGGCGTTGGTGTGAGAATTGTCCTGAAAGCGGTTGAAATGTATATTGTTTTATAAGAATTTTTCTTTTCCTTTGCACAGAGAACTTGATCCTGCTTTGCTTACCAAGAATTTCGACTTCCCCGAACAATACTTGATACTACTAATTGGACCTGACACAACATTAATGCCGAACTTGCTCATCACCACCATTTTAAGCTACTTTTGGCGAAATTATCTCATCCATGTCAGCCTGCTGTACGAGAGTAAGCCCAACTATGTTGAGGTCTACACCTATTTCCCCTTTCTGGAGAATAGCACCTGCAAAGCAAATAATGTGCGTGTCATAAACGCTTACAATGGCACTTGGCAGAAGCCTTTGGAAACGACCATTTTTCCCAAGAAGCTGATCAATATGCAAAATTGCTCACTAACTGTGGCCGTCTGGGATGTACCGCCTTATTTGAGTTACTACCCTAATAGAAGTGGCTATGCGCGGCTGGGTTCTTTCGAAGGCGAAATGCTAGTAGAGTTAGCAAAGAAGCTGAATTTCCGCATGGAATTTGTGGAACCTTTGAATAGAGAACAACGCGGCCAACGATTGGCAAATGGTACCTTAACTGGCGCTATGAGACTGGTAATTAGTCGTTTTTTATACGTTTTCATGCACGATGCCTTTTTTAACCTCTCTCTCTCGCTCTCTCTCTATGCGTCTACCTCAGCTGCACGATCGCATAGCCGATATAAGTCTGGGTTGCTTTCGTTACACTTTGGAACGTTGCGAGGTGCTCACAGGCGCTTTGCCATATTATCAGACCTGGCAAATCTTTGGCGTCAAACTGGCTGGACAAACCTACTCATCACTGGAAATATTCGCATTTCCCTTCGACTTAGAGACTTGGTTCTGTCTCTTATTTAGTTTTCAACTAATTTTTTTACTAGCTTATGCTATAAATAGTCGCTGTAACCACTCCACGCTCGCCCATATCATTGTCGGCTATCCGCGTCCTCGTTCACCGCTGACCAATGCCTTAAGCCTCTTTCTTGGCATTCCAATACAGCAAACTCCACGTACAAATTTCGCACGCTTCGTCCTAATTATGTGGGTAATCTATGGATATGTGATGCGTAATGCCTATCAGAGCTTTCTCTATCAATTACTTCAAACTGATCTCTATCGAACGCCACCACAAAATGTTTTCCAACTCATCGAAGAAGGTTACTCGCTCATTATGACCGAAAGCACACTAAATACGGTTAGCGGCGCGCCTCTGATACAAAACGGTCGCATACCAGTTATCATCAATAATAACACATACGAGTGGAAGTCATACGAAATGGTGGAGGAGTTGGGTGGCCGTTTGGCAGCTGTATCGCCTAAGGACTATCTCACCTTCTATATGATGTCGAAACGTAAGCGTGGCGTCTTCTATGTCCTACCCGACAGATTCTTTCCCCAACACATCACGATGTATTTCTCAAAGCATAGCTATTTGATTGTGCGTTTCAATGAATTACTTATACGACTACGCAGTCAAGGCCTAATCGATTATTGGGCGGAGAAGTACCTAGACCTGAGTTATTATGATTTGGTTGCTACTGCAGAAGACGATGCGCTGGATATGAACGATCTTTGGGGAGTATTTGCTATATATGTTGGCTTAGTAAGCTTAGCCGTCCTGGTATTTCTTGCTGAACTACTGTGGCATAGCCTAACATAAACCATAAAATGGAGGACGATAGTTTCATCTAGTTTTACGGCTACTAACTGGTTTATGTATACCATTTTTTGAACTTTATAAATAAATTTTATTAAAATTGTAAGATCTTAAGAACGATTTTTATTGATATGTATTACTTGTATATGTATGTATATTAGGGCGGAGTAATTTGTTCGGAGCAAAATTTTTGAAGAAAGTTCACAGCAAATTCAAATTCTACGATTAATTCTAAGCAAAAATGGCGAACAAACTATATACCAGAAACGACGATTGGCCCTCCTAATTTTCAAAAGAAAAAGGAGTATAATGTAACTTTTTTGGTCGAAATTTATTTATTATATATTTTTCTGTTTTCTCGGTTTTGTGGAGTGGTTTCTTAAATATGAAGGAAACACAAAATTTTGTAAAAATGTAAAACAATTTCGTTCAGAAAAAAGTATAATACACTGATTATTCTTGTAAAACTTGGGAAGGTCAAACGTCATTTTTGGTATATAGCTTGTTCGCCATTTATGCTTAGAATCGCACGTAGAATTCGAATATGCCATACACTTGTTTCGAAATGAAATTACTCCGCCCTAATATATATGTATTTCAGCTCTCTTAATGCAATAGACTACTAAGTTAGGTGAGGGGCTCGAACAAATGGGAACAGTTCAGCCCATACAAAGGGATGCAAAGTGGCATTAGTCGCATGTTCCTTTGCGACTCATCCCGGACACATCCCGGACTCATCGCATTTTTTGCAGGGGCTTAGCATTACACACATACAGACATATATGTATGGATATTGCCTTGTTTCATACTACCCCAACCCTGAACTTGAAACATATGTCATTTCATTGTCCATTTTGTTAAACCAATATGCAAATTGCAAACAAGTTCACGCCATAAAGAGACAATGCTGCTAAATACATCACCGATTCCTATCTAAAATTATAGGCCAATCTATGTTATTTCGCACGAGATTATCTGTCTAGCAAATCTTATGGTAATACAAATAACTCATTCGCCAGCACCGGGTGCAAAAAGCAATACGTGAGTTCACAAATGGAAATGAAACATCCTCAGCGTGCAGCCAATTAAGCGCTCTAAGAGCATTTCGTGTTCCATGCGGTAACGGATGCACCAGACACGCAAGCTCAACTGTGAAAACGGCACATAAGCGACCTAAAGCTTCAATGTATAAATGGTTAGTTAAATAGTTCGCCAATGACATTGGCGCAAATCGGTTGTTCTATTCTGAGTTTCTGTAATAATTGAAATGGATATTATACTTCGTGACCTTGGTAGAGCCGAATTCGAAAAAACAGGAAATTATACATTGATGCTGGCCATTGCTTGGACCATTCTGAATGTGTATACCAAGTATCCTTCAACTACGTTGATTATTTCGCAGTATGCTAGCACACCGCAGAGTAACTTGCATCAAGCGGAGCTGATCCATGCGCTAATGGTATATTTAGAAAGGCGTCATCATCATGTCTACATCATGGAGCAGGAGAAACTGTTTGATGATGTGGATAGAAGCGAGTGGGGTGACATCTCGGACACAGCGATTTGGTTCATAGATAGTTGGAACTCATTTGGGTAAGTTGGTGCAATAGCTTTTTAGCTTAACCTTTTTCATCATTCCAGCCATTCAAATATGCAGTGCTCTGGCAAAGGATTTGGATCACCCAAAAAGCACATACCAACGCAGTGGCTGGTTTTTGATTGTCTACACCGGCACCGAGCGGGAACGTTTAGAAACTGTCAAGAAAATATTTAGCCGGTTGTTTGAACTTTTCTTTGTAAACGTCAATGTCTTCTTGTTGATGGATGCAACGCCATTTGTCTATACCTATTTCCCGTTTTCACGCAACAAATGTCATTCTGCCAAGCCAGAGTTGTTGATGTCTTTTCGAAACAAGCGCCCAAAATATATCCACAAAACCCACAGACGTTTTTTCCCCTCCAAAGTGAACAATCTCCACGGATGTGAGTTGGGTATAATAACTTGGCACCACCCACCTTTCATGATTTTGAAAATAGTTGAGGAGACCGGGCATATCGAATCAATTGAGGGCATCGAGGGTATGTTGATAACCATTCTCGCTGAGACCATGAATTTTGCTATACGAATTGTGGATTCACAACCACGTGAACGTGGTGCTATTTACGAAAATGGCACGCTAACTGGCGCTACAAGAATGGTAAAAATGTATTTTATTTTTTTTTTTTTTTTATTTGTATGTAAATAAGTGCGCATTTGTATTCGGTAACTATTTTCTACATAATGTTCTCCAGATTGTCGAAGGCGAAGGAAATATTTCGATAATATTTTTTATGTACGAGAAGAAGCGGGCACAAATTATGGACGCATCGTCTTCCTACATGGCTTTCCCTTTGATGGTGGCTATGCCACACGGGGGTCCAATCGCTCCGCTGCAGCGTCTGCTTAGACCGTTCAAGTACATCATTTGGTCGCTCTTCGGATCCAACCTTATATTAGCCGTGCTCATCATATATGGACTCAAGCTGCTTGGCAGAAAGCAAGTTGTTGCGTTTGTTTTTGGAAAAGCCAATCGATTTCCCTTCAGCAATCTTTGGGCCTCGCTTTATGGTGGTGTTATCCACAATCATTTGCCATGCCGAAACTTTTCGCGATATCTTCTGGGCTTGTGGCTGCTCTGCACATTGGTTTTGCGCTCCGCCTACACAGGCCAGCTTTTCATTATGCTGCAGGACGGACGCGCACTAACACCTTTGAAAACATTTGAAGAGATATCCGATAAGAAGTTCACCGTCAATACAGCGCCTGTGCTAACCGAATTACTAACTTCGGTGCTGGGCAATGCGCCTATTACTTATGTCGATGGTGATAACAACTCTCTGCCCAAAGTATTGAAACGGATCTCCCGAGGCTCGAAAGAGATATTAACCGTAATACAACCGGCTTTGTTGTACTATAACTACGAACAGGAAACTGAGGATGAACGAGTGGCGATGTTTCCTGAAAAGTTGATAATGGCGCCGATGACCATGTACATGCGCAAGCATTCCTATCTGACTTTGCCGATCAACGCCAAGTTGCTCGATTTCATTGATGTGGGCATAATAAATAAGTTTGAAAATCGTTATCGCTTGCCCAACGTTGGCGAGACGTCGCAGGAGCCTGTTAAATTATCGCTGTTTTTGCTAACAGGCATTTTCAGTGTATATCTAGCGCTAATGGGCTTGTGCACATTGATTTTTCTCTTGGAGCTTTGGACAACCAGATCACCTCTGGCCAAAATGGCCATTGATTTTTTGAACTATTAGCAACCAGGATGCTCTGGCATTGTGCGCGGATTGGCGGCAGGAATTTGAGTGTTCGCTTGCAACGTAATATTACCTAAAATTCGGTAACACATTGTTCCTAGCTTTCGTATGAACACTTTAAGTTTACGCAAAATAATTAAATAATATACGAATTTTAAAAAGTAGCAAATTTTCTCTAATTTTTGGTGTGGGTCTTGAAGATATGAAAATTCTGATGCAATATTCGCAATTAGCGCACCAAAAAAACAGAGAAGCCAGC